>ML880688.1:14891-31036 GCA_009831015.1 Picea engelmannii | reverse complement strand
ATGAAACTCTAGCACCTTGAAATTTGATTCTGATAGTAATTTGGCCAATCCTTGCCCCTTGATCAGCTTGGTGTGATTTATATGAAAATCATACTCCAACAGCTTGACAATCCATTTTCCTCTTTTCCCCTCATTGTCTGGCTGGACAAAAATCTCTTTGACACTGCTTCTAGGAACAAAGGTTGTTATGCTAGAATATAACATGTAAACCCTGAAGGCCTTGAGTGATTTGACCAGGGCATAAGCCTGCTTCTCTAGTATATCATACTTGATCTCAGCATCTTGGAGGGATCTACTAAAAAAGGCTATGGGCTGCTCATGACCTTTCTCATTTTTCTGCAACAGTACAACAACAATTTTTTCCTCTAATGCAAAGGAGAATATGAAGAAATATTTGGTATAGTTAGGGTTGGCGTTATCAATAGGAGTCACTCCTGGATTGCAACATGAGTAAGCCTGATACCCATCATTTTATGTGGCACAATTTGTTTTAAGGGGTGATCGGACGGGAGTAAATGCAGAACAATATCGTCCAACTCATAAAATGGGACCAAGAAATGCATGAACAGGTGAGGTCTCAGATCTAACTTCAATCAGTAAGTGTAGAAAAGGGTGATTGGGTGAACGGAAAATAAGGAAAATCTCTGGATGCAAGCTAATCTTGGACCAAGGCTTCAAACACTAGGATATGAATTGAAAGTCATAGCTAAAACAACATGGTGATCAAACCCTCATCATGACACTATGATAACAAATCGACTGGATCTCCCATGCCTGAGTTACTTAGTGTAGAAAGAAGAGAGGTAATGTGAGGAACTGGTTAAAACTAGTTGCAGTGACACTGTGATCAAACCTCCATCACAACGACCAAACTAATCCCAACTGGATCATCCATGATCGGGTGTTCAAACACATGATTTATAGAGAGATGGGAAGGGGCCGATTGTCATTAAACGAGAAGTCTCAGAATACCATACATAACTAGAGAACCAGAGGTCTTAGTAAGATTTATAATCAGGATCTTAGCTCTACCATCGATAGATACAAAAAAGGAAAAAATCCCTACATAAACTTGGAACTGGCTCGGATTCCCTGAAACACCATCATGTCAAGAGATCAATACTTAACGTTGAGGAGCTTCTCTGTTAGGCTACGCATGCATATGTTGGGAAGAATTCCCATGCAGTCTTCTGATGGATGTGATCTTTTTCAGAAAGGATTTGCAGTCACCTTTGTGCTTGTCTTTTCCCATCTTTCCATTTAAGGGAGGAGACGATGTCTCGCCCACCTTCCACATTTGCATTAACTGATTCTCAGGATTTGGAAAGAATCTAGTCAACTCTACTCCTATAGGACATGGCAGTCTCCCTTTGGTTGTTGCTTCTTTACTGGGAATCTATGAGGAGGCCCTATCTATTGACGTGGATGAGGATAACATGGGGTGCATGACACAAAATGGTTTAATGGGGGGGGGCACATGAAGTGGTGATTTAACCTGCATGGAATGGGAGTGAGGGAAGGGGAGGCCATGTGGATAGGTGCGATGAAGGGAAAGCGATCAGGTGGATGAGTGGTAAGACCTGTGGACGGTGAGGTGGAGGTAACAGATGACGAAGACATGGGGTATAGGTGCTAGGAGAAAGAGGGACAAAAGAAAAGAGGACATGCAACCTGGAAAGGTAGAGGACACATGTATGGTGGTCACTTGGCAAGGAAGGAGGATGTGATGGTGAAGGGAGAGTGGATAAATTCGATTAGGGAAGAGGTGACTAGGAGTGGGAGACACATGGCAAGAGGTGAGAGGACGATGAGAGATGTTGAGATGGTGATAGGTCGGGAAGATGATGAGTGGGGGACAGATGGAAGGATAGGATTGATTAGCAGGCTTGGGAGGAAGGTGTCAGGATAGCGAGGGGCCCATGCAAGACCCGGTTAATTCTGAACCCCCCCACCCTACGTTAAAGGAAGAATGACAGGGGGGGTCTGGAATCAAACCTCTTCTGTATATCTGGGTGCTTTAATCCCAACCGTTCAAACTTGCGCAACACCATATCGGACCCCCCCTACGCTAAAGAAAGAATGACAAGGGGGGTCCATAATTGGACCTCATCCATAGATCTAGGCACATGGATCACGACCGCCTAGATCTATTCCCATTTAAAATCATACACGCCTACTCACAAAACTTAGGACAAGTGGGTTTTCGACTCGCTTTTGTCATTTTTTCCGCCAAAGGGGGAATTCTCCAAGAAAACATCCCCTTTACAACATTAGGTGATAACATCAGGCTCCATGGGGGATGGCACGCCCCCTGCGGGATGCCAAGAACACTTCTTGCAACTTCAGTGCCTTACTGTTGGGCTATGGAGTCCCTTATTAAACCGAAAAAAAGTAGGAAAACAATATTTACAAGAAGCCAAAGAGCCACTTAAGGATCAAACAAATTTGTTTTTCAAGAAATGCCCATTCACTGGGCCATTAAAAACTTCTTCGCCCTCCAAATCCTGCAACCTGTTGTTATAACCCTAAATTGCACTATCCATGCTTACCTGGCATCAGGCCAACTCATTGCCCTTCATTGCCAAAGCCATGCTGAACAAACTCTTTAGAAACCTCTTAAATTAGGTAACCCGGGCCCTAACCCATTACTGGGCGCATTGGAATGCTGGCAGGCCTTCTGCTGCACGCATTGGAATGTTGGTTGGCCCACTACAGCTCGCGTTTACCTAACAAAGCACAAAGTCAGGAAAGTTGCCGACAGAATGAAAAGCTTTGGGTCAGTTAACTGGAACTTCCAGCCATGTATGGCCGAGAGTTCATCCAAAACCTTAGCTCCTTCTAGCCTATAAAAGAAGGGGTAGGGGTACTATTCAAAGGAGGAAAATCATAGCAAAGAAACTCTGCCCAATTGCCGAATCCATTTTTTGTCCCAACCCTTTAGCCTTTCCTCAAGTTTTAGGAGAATTCAAGCAAAGAAGTTGGAGGACAAAGAAGAGGAGGAGCCCAGGATCAGGATCAAGGAACGGTGGCCGATCTCTATTATCATTGTAAGTTGATTCATCTTGAGATTAATAAAGAGTACTTTTCCCGTCCCAATGCACGAGTCTTATGTGTTTTATTTGATTTATGCTTAATCTCTAACCCTCTAGTAGAACAATAGCATTCATGCATAGTTTTGTCTTGATTGCAGGATCGTTTTTTGGAAGGAGCAGCAGCAGCAAGGAGATAAATCACAATGGAGGATCTACACCAAACGTGGATAACAAAGGTTAGTAGGTTTTTTCCATGTTTGCATGTGAAAAAGGGTTTTAGGTTTGGGGTAGAAGGTTAAAAGTAATTTCTAAAGGGTCATGATCTGCATGCAAGTTTAAGCCCTAGCTTGTTAGTCCGTAGGGTACAATTTCCCCACAACAGAATTGGTGACTCCACTGGGGACATTTACTCTTAGGGTTTCCAGATTTAGTTAAAGGTTTTGGGTAGTTTAAAGGAGTAGATTCTCTATTTCTTTGTTTGTTTTGTTTTCTGTTAGGTCAAAGCTAGCAGGGAAACTGGTTCATAATACCAGTTTTTCCTTGACTGTTGCTTGACATTCATTATCAGGACACACAGAGGTACATGCAGCCTGCAGAAGGCCTGCACGCGTGTAACCCGCGCCGTAACCTTCTGCAGCCCACGTTTGAACATTTGCTGCAGTGGTTTCAGTAGCGTGTAGTATTCAGAAAGTTAGAGAGGCAGTCTCCTCTTCCCTATCAGAGGTTTACCTTCTCAGGGGGATTTCTGGATCCTGTCTGGGTCTTGCTGGTTTACTGTCTTATTTTCAGTCTGCTTTATTGTGTTTGTTATCATTTGCATTCATTTTTCCCTTTTCTGTTAAAGTAGAAGCATCCAAGCCTTTGATAGACCCTGGTTGTCTGTACCAGAGGCCTTTTTCAGGTCTGGGCTGCCTGTGTTTTTTTTTTTGTCTTGGATTTTATACAGACCCACGGCCTGTTTAAGTTTAGCCCGCGGGTACCCTCGCGCTGTTATAGCTTAGCACGCATTTGCACACGTGCTGTCTCAGTGACAGTCGCGGGCTTGATTGGTTGCTTTTTAGCCTGGGTGGGGCAGTCATCCCCTCTTGTGGTGAGAAGTGTTCCTCTCAGGGTTTTGAGTCTAGGGCTGCACAGTCAGCAGGTTAGGACCTCTTATCCTTAGCCGGTGTTTTTATTAGTTGATGTTTTGATAGAGAAGACAAAAGAAAAGAAAAGAAAATGTTTTATGGTTTTTAGACAAGCGTTAGAATCTATGCTTTCTTGATTGCTTTTGTGCGTCTTTTCTCTGGTTCGTTGCGATCTACACTTTAAGACAGAACTTTATTTTGTTTTCTTGGTTTTGTGCTTGTCGTCATTTTCCCTTTATTGCTTCATTTTGCAATTAAATAAAAAAAAAAAATTCTCTGTTTCATTTTCTTCTTGGTTTGAAGATGGTGTTGTTGCATCAGTAGCTAGGAAGAAGTCTTTTTTCATAAGTTTTTGCACTGCATTTAGAGTATAAGTAGCTCGCATATTGGAGTGAAATTACTTGGTGTTTGCTGCATGAAATCTTAGGAAAGTTGAAAAGAAAAGAAGTCTTTCTTGTTGAAAAGTTGTTGGTTTTGCATTTTTTGTAAAAGTTTTTGTTTCCAAGAATTTCTTGTTCATTTTGGTTTGAGTCTTTACACACCATCAGTTTCACTTTCGTACCGTGTGCCTTAAAAAATCCCATTAAAAGAAACGCTAATTAAAAATGATTAGACTTTTTGTTTGTAGGGTGCATACACTAGCTCAGGACTAGAGCCTTGGAATAGGTTGGAGAGTAAATTCTCCAAGGCCACTCAAACCAAACATTGGATTCTGCCGATAGGGAGTGTAGAAGTCTAGTTACGGAAAGTTATTCGGGACCCCCCTCTAACACAGGGGCTAAACACAAGGTCGCGTAAGGAAAGGTAGCAGAGATAACCCCTCCAAAGCTAGACTGAGCATAGTGGAGAACACATATCGAGGATTTGTTGAGGGATTATGTCATTTGCATTTGCCACGGAGCTTCATGGGTCTCGAATCCGTTTGAGGTCCTCAGTTGTCTTCCGGACCATTTTCTCTCGATACCCTTGATAGGTTTCGGGCTTGATACCCTGCTCATTGTGGTCTATCTGACTATCGACTGTACCCGCCTGGTGATTGTTCATGTGCTGGAAAACTAGTTGCCAATATTTTCTAGGGACATACACAGGTGACTGCGGGGGTATACCACGGTACCTAGGACAGACATTGGGCCACGCTTTGCAGAGTATACCCAGAGGGTGCTTCCGTATTTGAGTTGCACTTGCACTGGTAAGTTGCTCTAGTGTTGGTTGTTGTAACTGTTCTTCCAAATAGTTAGTGTTTGCTTGTCTTATCTCATAGGGCCTTCTTTTAGTGTGTGTTACTGTTTGTTCGTGTAGAATACCTTAGCATGTCGTAAATTTTCTCTCATAGTGGAGGATTCAGAGATTTGCCGGTCATGAAGGCTTATGGGCCTACCGCCGGTTATACTTGAGCCACCCCCACCACCATTGAGGCGGAAGCTAGACCAACGAGGGTCTTTCGAAGCAACCAGGTTTCAAACCATTGAGCCCGAACAACTCCTGGAGGAATCAACTGCCAATCTTGGATCGGTTGAAACCTCAAACACTGATACGTGGCCAGACATTATTGTGCCAATTCAATTTTACGAACACCTGTCAGTGCCTAACCCAGTTATGGAACCAAACTCTGTTACTTCCACTAGGAATTCTTCCATTCCCATCATTGTTGCTACCACAGGAGAAGATTCTCCTAACTTGCCTTTGTCGGCGGTCTGAGCCACCATGGTCTCGGCTGCAACTACATCGTACAATGGACTGACCCCATCTATCATGGTGGCCACACCTCCTTATACACCTAGTGCGACAGGCCCTCCGTTTTCATACGGTATGCCTAGTTCGGGTACAAGTCCTGTACTCACTTCCTCCACTTTATAGACTTTGGGTCTGGGGGTAGGGAGCTCTAATGCTCCTCTGCAAGGTCAACTTGGGGGAATTCTTGTCCCTTTCAATGATTTTCCTTACGCTGGAGGTCATATCCCTCCTTCGTCCCCTTCACTTATTGGATTGCATCAGTAATCCGTCGGACAGCCTGCACACACGAGTTCATTTGGAGTCGGGAGTCAAGGAACACCTGCACAAACTCTATCGGTAGGTTCGTCACCGTTTGTTTGGAACGGGACGTTTGGTAACAACACTTTCACATCCACTGCTTTCCCATCTAGGGGCACTCCCATTTTTGGACAGTCTACTCCGACGCAGGGTACTATTCCTGCGCCGGGGGCACATATACCAGGACCTTGGAACTCAGGACAAGGATCCATTCCTTCCTCTGGAATGTCGTTCTGGGGTAATTCTTTCCACAGTCAATGGAACCTTGGGCAAACTTCTATGCCTCTCCTAGCAGGAATGGCATGGGGTAATCCTTCCCAAAGTCCGTCAAACATGATGAATGCCCAACATCCTATGTCCTTTATGGGGAATCAGCCAATGATGTCTCCATAGATGCAAAATCCTTACGTTGGTCAGGGCCATGGTTTCTACCAGAATCCAGGCCAACAACCAAACTTTTCCTGGCAACCTGGTGCCAGTCAAACTCCAGGACCCTTTTATCCCAGCTATCAGCAGCAACCTAAACTACCATTCTTGGCGACGTTACACTTGTCAGATTTGACACGGTTGTTAAATGATCCTATCTGTCACGATCCGCGTTGGCCTCCTATGCCGACGAAGTTTCCTTCGGACAACCCCAAGTTCGAGGCCAAGCCTAACGAAGATCCAGGTGATCACGTGACTACTTTCCATCTCTAGTGCTCATCTAACTCACTGAAAGATGACTCCGTCTAGTTGTGATTGTTTCAATGCACTCTCATCGGGAGTGCCATGAAATGGTACATAGAGCTTGATCATTCACGATATTCTTCTTTTGGCGAACTGGCAATGGCCTTCCTTAACCATTTCCAGTTACCTATGAGATACGATGTAGGCACAGAGTTGCTAGCCATATTTGAGCAGACGATAGCGGACCATATCTCAGATCATATTTGAGAGTGGTGACGTCGAAAGAGTCTTATCAAGGTACCCGTCCCACCAACATTCCTGCTGGAGTGGTTCCTTAAGTCTTTAGTTCCGCAGTTATCCAAAGACATCGTGACTTCAAGGGTTTTCTCCAAGGAAGATGCCATCATGAGGGCTCAACAGTTTGAGCTTATCTATTCTCAATTTGGTTTACTGTACAACATCTTGTCGGATGCACCATGATCAATACTGGATAAAACCAGACAGAGAGTCAGACCACATGCCGATGGTATTGTTGGTTCAGCACAAACTAATCCCGCTGAGAAATTGACAAAACAATTGCAGCAGTTATCTATACAACACTCACCGGCCAGCCAGAATACTGCTTTGGCTGCTCCTCCTACCCAAACGTCGGAGGTACACTCCGTACAGACGACTAACCCAAAGGCCACCCAACATCCTGAAGGGAAGAAAAAACAATGCAAGAAGAGTAAGGGGGATAAGAAACCCACTGATAATGCTGGCGAGGGCACCATGGAAAAACGGAAGGCGAAGTATCCGTGCAACTTATGTGTGGAAGACCACCCTACCCATCTATGTCCTCGACTTGTAGAGGCCCAGAAGTTTGTCACATAGCAACAACAAGCCGTTTTGACTAATCCCTTTCAGCATGGGCAAAATTTAACTCAAGCCTCTGCAAGTGCTGAAGGGGGAAGTTCAGAAACCTACTCTCCTCCAAACAATTCATTTTCCGTGAACGTATATATGGTTAAATGTGATGCTTTCATAACGACTAGAGCACACGACTATAGCAAACCAAGCACCTCTGAGAAGGGAAAAGAAGCTGAGATCCCGTCTCTTCCTCTACAGATCGAGAAGACGTTGGGTGAAACAATGACACGCATTCCAAAAGGTGCGTTCAAGCGGGCTTCTCACAATCCAAACGTAAGGGACACCCAGAACTACTCTATGGTGGAAGATCTATCACAAACCCCTTGTGCTATGTCTACTTTGGAGGTCCTCCAAAGTTTCCCCGCTCAGAGAAAAGCCTTGTTGACTACTTTAGGCTCTACTGAGACTTGTAACCTGGGTACCATCATGTTAGATATGACTGAATTGAAACCTCATTTGCCTTACCATGTCGCATTTCAGATAGTAGTGGCTCATCCCATGAAAACTTTTACATGAAATATCTTCCGCACGGTGGTAGACGAGGGCGCCTCGACTTGTGTTATGTCGTTAGCATGCTGGAAAGCCATTGGTCAACCTGAGTTGTCTCCGTCACCTACTCTCCTCACTGCATTCGATGGTCGTTCTTTCTGACCACATGGCATCATTCCTTCTTTCCCTGTGCAGTTAGGGGGGAAGACTGTGTGCGTCGAAGTAGAGGTAGTTGATGCCCCCATCGACTACAATCTATTGTTAGGTCATAGTTGGACTTATGCAATGCAAGTGGTGGTTGCTACAGTTTTCTGAGTCTTATTGTTTCCACATGAAGGCCGGCTAGCGACCATTGATCAGTTATCCTTCTCTCGACCTAACCCAGCCTTGGGGGCATCCACGGTTCCCATGATAGATAATCCTCAAGACGGTGTCGTTAACATAGGATTTGGTTTGTGCCCATCTTTGATGGGTACTTTCGATTACCCACCTCCTCACGGTGATGTCAAGTTTATATCAACTCACCACAAGGCTGAGATTTTCCATGTTTCGTCGTTTCGCATGACTTACTTTGAGGATTCGTGGACTCTTCCTTCCCCATCAGCTACGATGGATGAGACAGGGCACGCTGGCATGTCCATGCCCTTGTCGGCCGCTGAAGTAGTGTACTCTCTAGTCCAACAAACTTCAGCTACTCCCGATCTGACTCCCACACAAGAGTTGGATCCACTCCTTGAGCCTATCTGGGCTCAGGATTCTCTTGCCAACACCGATTCGTTAGATTTATTCTTGCCTTCTGATGAAACAATAATCGAATAAATGACTGGTCTGGACAAACCTTGGGAAGATATTCATCACAGATCATATTTCCTCCCAGATTTACACCGAATCGAGGCAAGAGAATTCACTATCACCATGACGGGAGATCAACCATGTCCCATTAACCTCTTAGCTACATAGGAAATTTATGCTGAGGGCAATATGGAGACTATCGCTGCAACCATACCAATCAACATCTCCTGAACCCCTGGCGTCATGGATAATGTCTTCGTCAGAGAAAATTTCTCCCTTGAAGAGATTCAGATTTACACGAATATTTTCAAAGAATTCCGCGACGTTTTTGCCTGGTCTTATGAGGAAATTCTAGGCATCGATCCAAAAATAGTTGAACATGAGATCACTACGTATCCTGATGCTAAGCCTGTTCAACAGAAACTTCATCCAGTTAATCCTAGGAAAGAAGCAGCCATCAAAGCCAAGGTTAAGAAATTGCTTAAGGCAGGGTTCATATACCCAATTCATTTGACTCAGTGGGTGTCAAACCCCGTACCAGTTGATAAAAAACAAGGCACGATTCGTGTCTGTACCGATTTCCGTGATTTGAACAAGGCATGTCCAAGAGATAATTATCCAACCCCATTCATCGACCAGATCATTGATGAATGTGCTGGTTGTGAAGATTTTTCATTCGTGGATGGCTTCTCAGGCTATAATCAAATCCAAATCAAATCTGAGGACCAACATAGAACGACATTCATTTGTCCGTGGGGTATGTTCGCTTATCGTAAGATGCCTTTTGGTCTCAAGAATGTTGGAGTCACTTTCCAGCGGGCCATGTCTTTTTCGTTTCATGACCTCAAGCATATAGTCGAGGCCTATATATATGATTTAGCATCACGCTCTCGCAAGCGAAAGGATCATCCTATGCACCTTCGATTAATCTTTGAACGCTGTCGCTACTTCAGGATTCGCTTGAATCCTAAAATGTGCATCTTTTGTGTCACGTCAGGATGTTTGTTAGGTTTCATCATTTCAACAACAGGGATCATGGTGGATCCTCTTAAGGTGGAGGCAATAGTCCAGTTGCCCCCCCCACGCACAATCTTACAACTTCAGAGTCTTCAAGGCAAGGCAAACTTCTTACGACGCTTCATCGCCAACTATGACGAAATTACCAAGGGCTTCATGCGTTTACTGAAGAAAGATGTTCCCTTTTTCTAGGATGAAGCAGCTCAGTGCTCGTTCGACGCATTGAAACACGCCCTTACAACCGCACCTCTTCTACGACCACCAAATTATAACAAGGATTTCCTCTTATATCAGGCTGTCGCAGAGTCAACCATAGGCATGGTTTTAGTTCAGGAGGATGATTTGTTTTCTGAATACGTGATCTATTACCCGAGCTGAGGCCTCATAGGACCGAAACTTAATTATACCCATCTCAAAAAACTTACGTTGGCAGCAGTTCATGCTGTTCAACGGTTTCGTCACTATGTTCTGTTTCGTAAGACCACCGTCATAGCTGTCGTGAATCCATTCCAGTACATGTTGACACAATGAGTTATCGGCGAAAAAATCAGTAGATGGATGGTAATCCTCCAAGAGTTTGACTTAGACTTCGTTTCAGCCAAGTCCAAGAAGTCACTGGTCTTCGCAGAACTTATTTCGGAGATTTCGGTGGCGTCAGGTGACGTTGTGCCTAAGGAATCGCCTATCCGGGGGGATATGTTTTTGATTGAATCGTCAGACCCCTGGTACGGAGATATACTGATCTATCTCCAGACTTTGAAGTGCCCCACCTCTGCTTCTCATGATGAGCGTCGGCGAATACGCCATCAGGCTAAGAACTATCTTATACTCAATGATACGTTGTATCGGAGAGGTGTAGACTGTATCTTGCGCCGATGTCTCACTCATGAGGAGGTCATCATAGTGCTCAATGATTGTCATATCGGAGCTTGTGGCGACCACTTATCTGGGTTGGCAACAACCCAAAAGATTTTACGAGTAGGTTACTTCTGGCCCATGCTTATCAAAGATCGTATCGAGTCAGTTAAGAAGTGCCATCCATGCCAAATATTCTCAAGGAAGATGAGGGCACATCCATCTCCCATGTTTCATGTTATCACAATTGGTCCCTTCACTAAGTGGGGAATTGATTACACTACTTACAACCCCCCATCAGGCAGGGGGCACTGCTATATCATTGTGGCTGTCGACTACTTCACTAAGTGGGTCGAAGCTATGCTGACGTTCAAAGATGATGGAGAGACTGCAGCTCTCTTCTTATTTAACCAAATCATAGCATGGTTCGGTGTCCCGAGAGAGATTGTCACTGACCATGGAAGTCACTTTCAGAACCAAATGATGTCCGAGTTAACATCAAATCTTGGGTTACGAAAAGAACATTCCTCACCTTACTATCCCCAAGCCAATGGGTAGGTGGAAGCTGTTAACAAAACTCTTAAGACAATGCTACAACAAACCATCAACTCAGCCAAATCCAACTGGCATTTGATGTTATACTTGGCATTATGGGCTTACCAAACATCAGTTAAGACTGCAATTGGTTTCTCACCTTTCCAACTCGTTTACGGGCTGGAGGCAGTCTTTCCCATCGAATGTCAAATTCCATCTCTGAAATTGGCAGTACAGTTATTACCAGACACTTCTCCTCTTGAAGAATGGTTAGTACACCTTGAGCAGCTTGATGAATAGCGTCGCGATGTGGCTTTGGCCAACGAGGCTCATAAGAATAAGGTCAAGTGTCAATATGATAGGTCCATTCGTCCTCGGGTTTTTTCTGAGGGCAACCTTGTCCTGGTTTACGAACAAGATAAGGACCCCCTGGGGGCAGGAAAGTTTAAACCCATGTGGTTCGGACCCTTCATTGTTAAGGAGGTTTTAAGGAAGGGCGCTTATAATTTGGTCGATTTTGAAGGGAATGATTTGGCGGAGCCTAGAAATGGGCTCTACCTCAATAAGTATTACTCATAGCATGGTCACTATGGGTAACTTTTTGTAACATATGTATAGTCTTTGTGCTATTACCTTTTTACATTTATTTTGAAAAACATGTCATGGACGTGTCATTAATGTTATATTTCGTCACTATGGAAGATGTCAAGTGAGTCCGAGGTGTTCATTGGGTATGCGGACGGTGCTAGTCGACACACGCGGAGGCTTGCCTCCGCAGCTTGGGTAATCTTTACACCACAGGGTCAGTTGTTATCTTCCGGAGGAATATGCTTAGGTGACACCACAAACAATGTTGTTGAGTATAGCGCAGTTATTGAGTTACTTCATGACGCTTTGTCATTGGGTATCTCTCGTCTCCGGGTCTATCTAGACACTCAATTGGTTGTGTCACAGCTAAACAGAATATACCGGGTGCATGACCCAACTTTACACCGACGATTCCTTAGGGTACGTCTCTTGGAACAAAACTTTGATTATATTACATATTTTCATGTTCCTAGGAGTCTAAATCAAATCATAGATACTCTAGCTAATCACATTTTAGATTGGCATCTTGCTCACACATAAAAAGATCATGATCCTACACATGAAAATACGTTTTTGCGCACATAATCCATAAAGACACAGAAAAGAAATAAAAACCATATATAAACATCCTCAAAATCCTCAGAGTACATAGATGGGCGCAAGCGCCTCAGAAAAGTGGGAACCATAACGAGTCACTGGGGATTATGCCCTCAAAAAATATATACATGTCAGTTCTCGTGGCACATAAAAGTCTACAAGTCTGTTCAGGGCCTGTGGGCCCTGTTATACTCAAAAATAGCCTGACCTAAACGTCTAAACAATCGGACCCATGTCCGAGGTACCCCCACAATATGAGTCTGCAAAGAGGGCAGCAAGTCCTCTATCTCTGCCATGGGAACTATGGAAGTGAGCGCAATGAAGTTCCACTCAATCTGCCTAAGATCCCTCTCGGCCTCTCCTACTGGGAGGTTCCCTGCTACTGTTGCTCCCCCGGCGGTGGAAGCTACGGCTTCTGGCTGTGGGTGGCGCCTGTTCCGTGCATAATCGGCAGGTCGTACGGGTCCCACATCTGCACGCAACACAATGTTCACCCATCAAAACTTTGTTATAAAAAAACATGATATATATATCAAAAAGACATAAAAATTACATATGCAAACAAAAAACAAAACTAGATAGGTGGAGACTTACCCATCTCCCCTCGCTCCTCACCAGGAGGCACTGGTATCGCCAGATCTTTGGAAAAGTCAATCCCTGCGTATGGGTAATCCTCGATAGCTGGGATCTGTCGTGACAGCCACGCAAAAATCTCATCGTTAAAGGCCTCTGTGGTCCTTCCGCCACCCTGTCGTAGTAGAAATGTTGCCCATCTGCACACTGCAGGGAAAGTCGCCAGATGTCCTCGTATTGTCAGCCGAGGACTGAAACATGGAACTCTCTCAAAAAATAACGAACACAGGATGGTCCCAAACTCGAAGTTCCTATGTGTCCGCTGTCTGCAAGCTGTCAACTGACCTGTCATGCTTGCCAGTAGTGTGGTACTCCAGTCAAAAATTTGTGCATTCATGCACTGAATTGAACAGTTCATCTGTGCGCACGACGCCTGATGCATGGCTGCGGAGCTGGTAATTCACCCAATGAGTGATAAGATAGTCTAAAGGGTAAGGCTAGTGATACTACTAATAGGTATCGAGGAAGTCCTCTGATTGGTCCCAGCCACGCAATATTCCTCTATCAACTTTGAGACTTTGCTCGGCCCCGCAGGGAAGGTCTGAAAGTTGACGGGTTCCCCTCTCCTCGAGAGGCCCGTCAAAAAATAGATATCCTTGGTGGTGGGCACCAAGGATTGCCCCTCTATCATAAAATCCTCTGCATCTGGGTGCCAATAGTCAACCAAGGCATTCAGTAGCCTAGTTTGAGCGTGCATAAACGGACATAGGAAAAATTTTACCAAGCCACACTGTGTCAGCACAGCCATAACATTCGGATCTGTAGCCACTGCCTCATTGGCAGCTTCATGCTCCCTCTCTCTCCACTGAACATACATCCTTTCAAACACACAAAGAAAAAGGGGGGGGTTTAGTCTTGATTCAATCAATTTTTCCATCACACGGGGGCACCCACGGGCTGTCGAGGCGACAGTCGCGAGTACCCACGTACAATTTTGACTCTGCGCGGGTACCCGCGGGCTGTCCCTGGATGACCTGTGTTTTACTAGGGCCGACCTCTTAGAGGTCGATGGCCACCCCCAAAAACAACTTAAATGACATAAATGAAGTATTGAAATGCAAGATTAGGGAGTTTGTACTTACTTGGTCCAAGCAGAAGTCATTTTCGTCCACTGAAGCTCCCAGAATCACGATCTTTGGCAAAGGGGGTCTTTTGGCTCCAAAGTCAATTTCCAAATCAACAATGGTGATAATGAGCTGCCAACTTCTATTTATAGACTTTTTGGCCTCTTTTTGTCACTCTTTTGGCCCCTTTTATCAGTTTCTTTATACCAAAAACCATTTTGAGTGGTTCAAGAGTTTTATGGGAGGGATTTGATCAAGTATTGGGACATTTTTCATTGAGTTTCAGAATATATATATATATATATATACATGGACGGTTCATAATTTTTTTTCCAAAAATCAACTTGAGCATATAGGGTAGGGTTCCATCCCCACTGTTGCATCTCCTTACCTTTTTGTTCTTACGATATAGGATCGATCCCATCCGGTTGTGACACGGAACCATCATATTTGCTCTAGAAGTGTCGCAAATTGGTGGTAGAGCTTGCCAAAACATGGATTCCCTAGGTAGTTCATGGTTGCATTATGGTGTCCATGCCATTTCTAACAACACTGTAGGCTCGGGAGTCCGTGTAGTCTTTCTAGAATACAAGTTTGAGCCTCATTTGCATGGGTCTTTTTCACTCTTGGTCTTACCCTCTGGACTCCCAAATCATAACGAGTCTCCTTTTAATCCCTTTTCAGACCCTCTAAACATGAAAATATTGCCGAGCGATCTTGTGTCCTTTCACGCTCGTTAAACTGAAATTTGAAGTCACGTCTGTCTGACAGTAGTTTACCCCTTTTTCGGTCCGGACGGTCAACTATATGAACAAAGGAATACTCTATCGAATTTCAATTCTTTAGAAGAGTATCCTCATGTATAATTTTATTCCTTTTTCGGGCCTGAGGGACTAAATTTACGAAAAAGAAACCCCCCCGGAGTCCATAGTTAAGCTCTTTTCAGACTCCCTAAAATTGAAAAGATTGTCGAGTGACTTTATTCCTTCACACTCGTTAAAATGGTCCAGAAGAATATTCCTAACAGAGTCCAGAGTTAAGCTTTTTTCAGACTCCTTAAAATTGAAAAAATAGCCGAGTGATCTTGTCCTTGTCACACTCGTAAAAATGGTTTTGAATTGACGTCTAATCGGTGCTAGTTTACCCCTTTTTCGAACCGACTAGACTATTATCGAAAAAGGTACCCTAATGGAGTTTCCTTTTATGATTTTTCAGACTCTCTAAACATGAAAAATCACTGAGCTTCCCTTATTTGGGCTCGTTAAAACTTACATCGAAGGACGTTACCATTGTGTGTTCTATCAACTACATTTTCATCCTTTACCCATCAGTCTAGTAACAGTTTGCTTTTGCGTCTTAACACCTTTGGCCACTGGAGGATTTTTCCTGAGTATCATTTCTTATAACATCAGTCTTGTCCTTGTGCCTTGAGATTGTATGTTTTTTGTGCTCGTTCCTCCATTGTAACACAATATTCCTTTATTCTTTCAAAATCATCCAAAAAGAACAAAAAAAAAATCAAATATACCCCAAAAAGAGGATGGGAAAAGTATTTTCTTTATTGGCAGCATTATGAGTCACCCTTGGATAAAGCACATCTGTCTGTTTGATTCCTCAGACTATGGGATGTAGTACGACCTTAGGAATCTTTTCTCGCTATATTGAGTTGTGTCCTCCACCGTTTGGTTACTCTTCCAAACATATGGAGAGTTTGCGTTGCCTCCTTCTTCCTAGACTTATGATTAATAGATATGCTACCTGAGTCTTATCACTTGTCATGCTATTGTCCAAGGAAAGTTTATTACTTA
>ML880688.1:0-14791 GCA_009831015.1 Picea engelmannii | reverse complement strand
TTGTCTTCTCTATCAAAACATCAACTAATAAAAACACCGGCTAAGGATAAGAGGTCCTAACCTGCTGACTGTGCAGCCCCAGACTCAAAACCCTGAGAGGAACACTTCTCACCACAGGAGGGGATGACTGCCCCACCCAGGCTGAAAAGCAACCAATCAAGCCCGCGACTGTCACTGCGACAGCACGTGTGCAAATGCGTGTTGAGCTATAACAGTGCACGGGTACCCGCGGGCTAAACTTAAACAGGCCGTGGGTCTGTATAAAATCCAAGACAAAAAAAAAACACAGGCAGCCCAGACCTGAAAAAGGCCTCTGGTACAGACAACCAGGGTCTATCAAAGGCTTGGATGCTTCTACTTTAACAGAAAAGGGGAAAATGATTGCAAACGATAACGAACACATTAAAGCAGACTGAAAACAAGACAGTAAATCAGCAAGACCCAGACAGGATCCAGAAATCTCCCTGAGAAGGTAAACTTCTGACAGGGAAGAGGAGACTGCCTCTCTAACTTTCTGAATACTACACGCTACTGAAACCACTGCAGCAAATGTTCAAACGCGGGCTACAGAAGGTTACGGCGCGGGTTACACGCGTGCAGGCCTTCTGCAGGCTGCGTGTACCTCTGTGTGTCCTGATAATGAATGTCAAGAAATAGTCAAGGAAAAAATGGTATTATGAACCAGGTTCCTTGCTAGATTTGACCTAACAGGAAACAAAACAAACAAAGAAATAGAGAATCTACTCCTTTAAACTACCCAAAACCTTTAACTAAATTCGGAAACCCTAAGAGTAAATGTCCCCAGTGGAGTCACCAATTCTGTTGTGGGGAAATTATACCCTACGGACTAACAAGCTAGGGCTTAAACTTGCATGCAGATCATGACCCTTTAGAAATTACTTTTAACCTTCTACCCCAAACCTAAAACCCTTTTTCACATGCAAACATGGAAAAAACCTACTAACCTTTGTTATCCACGTTTGGTGTAGATCCTCCATTGTGCTTTATCTCCTTGCTGCTGCTGCTCCTTCCAAAAAATGATCCTACAATCAAGACAAAACTATGCATGCATGCTATTGTTCTACTAGAGGGTTAGAGATTAAGCATAAATCAAATAAAACACATAAGACTCGTGCATTGGGACGGGAAAAGTACTCTTTATTAATCTCAAGATGAATCAACTTACAATGATAATAGAGATCGGCCACCGTTCCTTGATCCTGATCCTGGGCTCCTCCTCTTCTTTGTCCTCCAGCTGCTTTGCTTGAATTCTCCTAAAACTTGAGGAAAGGCTAAAGGGTTGGGACAAAAAATGGATTCGTCAATTGGGCAAAGTTTCTTTGCTATGATTTTCCTCCTTTGAATAGTACCCCTACCCCTTCTTTTATAGTCTAGAAGGAGCTAAGGTTTTGGACGAACTCTCGGCCATGCATGGCTGGGAGTTCCAGTTAACTGACCCAAAGCTTTTCATTCTGTCGGCAACTTTCCTGACTTTGTGCTTTGTTAGGTAAACGCGAGTTGTAGTGGGCCATCCAATGTTCCAACGCGTGCAGCAGAAGGCCTGCCAGCATTCCAACGCGCCCAGTAATGGGTTAGGGCGCAGGTTACCTAATTTAAGAGGTTTCTAAAGAGTCTGTTCAGCATGGCTTTGGGAATGAAGGGCAATGAGTTGGCCTGATGCCAGGTAAACATGGATAGTGCAATTTAGGGTTATAACAACAGGTTGTAGGATTTGGAGGGCGAAGAAGTTTTTAATGGCCCAGTGAATGGGCATTTCTTGAAAAACAAATTTGTTTGATCCTTAAGTGTCTCTTTGGCTTCTTGTAAATATTGTTTTCCTACTTTTTTTCGGTTTAATAAGGGACTCCATAGCCCAACAGTAAGGCACTGAAGTTGCAAGAAGTGTTCTTGGCATCCCGCAGGGGGTGTGCCATCCCCCATGGAGCCTGATGTTATCACCTAATGTTGTAAAGGGGATGTTTTCTTGGAGAATTCCCCCTTTGGCGGAAAAAATGACAAAAGTGGGTCGAAAACCCACTTGTCCTAAGTTTTGTGAGTAGGCGTGTATGATTTTAAATGGGCATAGATCTAGGCGGTCGTGATCCATGTGCCTAGATCTACGGATGAGGTCCAATTATGGACCCCCCTTGTCATTCTTTCTTTAGCGTAGGGGGGGTCCGATATGGTGTTGCGCAAGTTTGAAAGGTTGGGATTAAAGCACCCAGATATACAGAAGAGGTTTGATTCCAGACCCCCCCTGTCATTCTGCCTTTAACGTAGGGTGGGGGGGTTTCAGAATTAACCGGGTATTGCATGCGCCCCTCGCTATCCTGACACCTGCCTCCCAAGCCTGCTCATCAATCCTATCCTTCCATATGTCCCCCACTCATCATCTTCCCAACCTATCACCATCTCAACATCTCTCATCGTCCTCTCACCTCTTGCCATGTGTCTCCCACTCCTAGTCACCTCTTCCCTAATCGAATTTATCCACTCTCCCTTCACCATCACATCCTCCTTCCTTTCCAAGTGACCACCATACATGTGTCCTCTACCTTTCCAGGTTGCATGTCCTCTTTTCTTTTGTCCCTCTTTCTCCTAGCACCTATACCCCATGTCTTCGTCACCTGTTACCTCCACCTCACCGTCCACAGGTCTTACCACTCATCCACCTGATCACTTTCCCTTCATCGCACCTATCCACATGGCCTCCCCTCCCCTCACTCCCATTCCATGCAGGTTAAATCACCACTTCATGTACCCCCCCCCCCATTAAACCATTTTGTGTCATGCACCCCATGTTATCCTCATCCACGTCAATATATAGGGCCTCCTCATAGATTCCCAGTAAAGAAGCAACAACCAAAGGGAGAATGCCACGTCCTATAGGAGTAGAGTTGACTAGATTCTTTCCAAATCCTGATAATCAGTTAATGCAAATTTGGAAGGTGGACGAGACATCGTCTCCTCCCTTAAATGGAAAGACGGGAAAAGACAAGCACAAAGGTGACTGCAAATCCTTTCTGAAAAAGATCACATCCATCAGAAGACTGCATGGGAATTCTTCCCAACATATGCATGCGTAGCCTAACAGAGAAGCTCCTCAATGTTAAGTATTGATCTCTTGACATGATGGTGTTTCAGGGAATCCGAGCCAGTTCCAAGTTTATGTAGGGATTTTTTCCTTTTTTGTATCTATCGATGGTAGAGCGAAGCTCCTGATTATAAATCTTACTAAGACCTCTGGTTCTCTAGTTATGTATGGTATTCTGAGACTTCTCGTTTAATGACAATCGGCTCCTTCCCATCTCTCTGTAAATCATGTGTTTGAACACCCGAGCATGGATGATCCAGTCGGGAGTAGTTTGGTCGTTGTGATGGAGGTTTGATCACAGTGTCACTGCAACTAGTTTTAACCAGTTCCTCACATTACCTCTCTTCTTTCTACACTAAGTAACTCAAGCATGGGAGATCCAGTCGATTTGTTATCATAGTGTCGTGATGAAGGTTTGATCACCATGTTGTTTTAGCTATGAATTTCAAGTCATATCCTAGTGTCTGAAGCCCTGGTCCAAGATTAGCTTGCATCCAGAGATTTTCCTTATTTTTCGTTCACCCAATCACCCTTTTCTACACTTACTGATTGAAGTTAGATATGAGACCTCACCTGTTCATGCATTTCTTGGTCCCATTTTATGAGTTGGACGATATTGTTCTGCATTTACTCCCGTCCGATCACCCCTTAAAACAAATTGTGCCACATAAAATGATGGGTATCAGGCTTACTCATGTTGCAATCCAGGAGTGACTCCTATTGATAACGCCAACCCTAACTATACCAAATATTTCTTCATATTCTCCTTTGCATTAGAGGAAAAAATTGTTGTTGTACTGTTGCAGAAAAATGAGAAAGGTCATGAGCAGCCCATAGCCTTTTTTAGTAGATCCCTCCAAGATGCTGAGATCAAGTATGATATACTAGAGAAGCAGGCTTATGCCCTGGTCAAATCACTCAAGGCCTTCAGGGTTTACATGTTATATTCTAGCATAACAACCTTTGTTCCTAGAAGCAGTGTCAAAGAGATTTTTGTCCAGCCAGACAATGAGGGGAAAAGAGGAAAATGGATTGTCAAGCTGTTGGAGTATGATTTTCATATAAATCACACCAAGCTGATCAAGGGGCAAGGATTGGCCAAATTACTATCAGAATCAAATTTCAAGGTGCTAGAGTTTCATAAAATCTTCACTCAATCATATGCACCCATCATACAACCTAGACAAGAAAACTTACAGGTATTTGAAAAATGTTCCTCTTCACCTTGGTATAAAAACATCATCTATTTTCTACAACATTTTGAATGTCCACCAGATGTGAAGAGGACAAGGGCTATGTCTCTCAAATTGAAATCCATCAAATTCTACATTTCAAACCAGAACCTGTATTGGAGAGATCTTCTTGGCATATTGTTAAGATGCCTTGATGAAAATGAAGCTAAACAAGTCACAACATAAATGCACAGAGGATTGTGTGGAGGGCACCAGCATTGGAAGGCCATAGTGATCAATATCCATAGGGTAGGATACTACTGGCCCACCCTTTTCTCTAATGTGTTTTCCATTGTTAGAGCCTGCAATGAATGCCATATTTTTGTAGGGAAACATAAGTTACTATGACTACCCCTGAAACCTATCAAACCCAGCAGTCCATTTCAAAAATTGGGATTAGACTTCATAGGATAAATAAATCCACCCTATAGTGGAAAACACAAGTGGATCCTCACTACCACCGACTACTTTACCAAATGGATTGAGGTTGTGCCCACCAATAATTGCACTGACAAGGTAATTATGAATTTCCTGGAAACTAATATTTTTGCCAAAATTGGTTTCCCTGGCAAGATCATAAGATAAAACGACCAAGCATTCAAGTCCAAAGACATGATTGAATTATGTGGTCATCACAATATTTCCTTGACATATTCCACACCCTATTACCCTCAGGGAAATGGCCTGGCAGAATCATCAAACAAGACTCTCATCATAATCATCAAAACGTTGTTGACTGAAAGCATTAAATCACGGGACTCTAAAATCAAGTATGACTTATGGGCTGACAGGATCAGCACTAAGAAGTCTCTGAGAACCTCACCATTATATCTTGTTTATGGCATAGATGATGTTTTTCCTACTCAACTCGGTATACCAATCCTGAAATTCTTGCAGTAGCATATTGAGGATCCCAATGACATCCAATGGAGGACCTTCTAGATTATAGAAGTTCAACAGAGAAGAGAAGAACTTGATCAGAAAACCGAGGCATACTAGTGCACGATCAAATCAACCTTCGATAAGAAAATCAAGAAGGATATGTTTCAAGAAGGTGACATGATTTTAAGGTGGGATGCCAAAAGGGATGACAAGTCCAAGCATGGTAAATTTGACAACCTTTGGTTTGGCCCTTTTAAGGTGATTGAAGTTCTATACAAAAGCACGTTCATCCTACACAATATAGATGATACAGAGATATTTGGAGGCCCAGTAAATGGGTGCTTCTTGAAACACTACTTTGTTTGAGGATGGGGGAATCCCCCCCTTGTACCATAGACGCTTTCATTCATTATTTCTTTTGATTAGTTAGTTGTGTGTGAATAAAGACTCCATAGCCCAACAAGGCATTGGGGCATAGTTTTAGTTTTTAATTCAATAAAATGCATGGCTGAGGCATAGTAACAGATATGCAGGGCTGACAGACAGAAACGAGGGTAAGTGATGAAAGGTAAGAGTATTTATCTAATATCAAGACACAGATCTACAGTTCTTAGCACCTTGCAGAGATGAGTTATCCCTAGTTAGAGCCAATGTTGTAACCTAGGTCTGAATCCCCTGCCTCTCCTCTATTTTCCCCTACATCTTCATCAATTTTTCCTTTTTCTGGTCTGTTAAGTTAGTTCCCACTACTAAGTGTCTCGGCCCTTATTCTTTTTTGAGTCTTTGCACATTTATTATCTATTTTTCTGGAAGGATAAAATGCATGTCATATTTGTTTCAGAATTATTGTCACCACATGCACCATTTATTGAACTCATCATAGGTCTACCAAGTATTTTCTATGTATAGGAAATCCCCATGCACATGACGTCGCAATACAAAACAACCAATTTTGGGCTCAGACTATGGGAACAAACAAGTAAATTTTCAACGGTAAAGATCCACCAAGAAAATCATAGATCAACGAATGTCATCCATTTGGGGGGAATAATTTTGCAGAGTTTAATACCAAGAGTCATCAGAAGTCC
The DNA here is from genome assembly GCA_009831015.1 of Picea engelmannii. Lineage (NCBI taxonomy): Eukaryota > Viridiplantae > Streptophyta > Pinopsida > Pinales > Pinaceae > Picea > Picea engelmannii. The sequence goes on along the minus strand of ML880688.1, from coordinate 8,495 downwards.
TAAAACCTGGAAGTATTTAACACGACTTAAGCTCGGGTTAATTAGTGATAAGAAATGGCTAATCACTTTGGTGATTTTCCTTCGGGATATTGGCATACTTTACATCCTAAAGCACCAAATTCCCAAAGTCCTAAAAAGATGAAGCACTGAAGTCCGAAAGAGATGAAGAGTCGAAGAGATTTAGTGCCGAAGTCCCAAATTAAATATGGACTATTCATCGATCATGACACGCAGAGACATATCATTCATTTCGGTGATTTTCACTTAAGGAGTTTTCCAAGCACAAACATTTGAAACTCCTAAAGCCCAAAGTTCCAAAGACATGAAATAAATCAGGACCACACATCAATGGAAACATGTGGAAGCAGATCATCCACTTCGGGAGTTTTTCCTCCAGGAGATTTTCACGCTTCACATTTGAAACTTCCGAAGACTGGTTTTCTGAAGCGAATCTGGACCGTTCATCGGTCACGACACGCGACAAAATATCATTCACTTCGGGGATTTTCCTTTGGGAGATTTTTAGGTTTCACATTCGAAAGTTCCAAAGAGCCAAGGACTCTAAGTCCCAAAGTAAATCTAGACCATCCATCAGAGGGGACACATGGTAGAAAATCATTCACTTCGGCAATTTTCCTCTAGGAGATATTCACGCTTAACATTTTTAAACTCCCGAAGTGCCGAAGCACGTGGAAACCAACAGTTGAGACACATGGCACACTCATGAGGTAGGACACATGGAATTCATCTCAGGTCATGTGGTTGTGTCATTCACCCATTCCCACGTGACATGTGTCACCTTTCTTTCCAAGAAATCTCAGCAGCCATGACATCATATGACATCAAGCCACCATGTCACTTCAACAATTTTCCTCCGGGATATTTCCAAGCCTGAATTTCTGAAGAGAATATGGATCGTTCATTCATCATGGAACGTGGTGACAGATCAATCACTTCAGATATTTTCCTCCGGTATATGTTTCATGTTTCACATTCAAAACACCTTAAGCTCGAAAGTCTGAAGTGAATCTAGACCATTGATCCCAGGTCAATGAGAACTGTCAATCCTTGCAGCAGTTAAATGTCACCCAGATCTCAGATCAGAATCAGATCGACAACTATAGTTCATTATAGGGACACAAACTTCCCAGACATTGATTTTAGAGAGTGGTCCCACAATTTAAAACATGGTTTTTTTGGAAGGGTATGTGGGAGATTCTGGTGAATTGTTGGACCAAAGGCAGTCTAAATCCAAACCACCCTCAACAACTCCTGCAATCACATGCTTGAATGACATCAGATCACCGCATCACCTCACACGTCATCTCCCCTCATCCTACTCACTACCCTCTCTCCTCTCACCACCTGACACTTGTCCTCCATTAAACCCCACACTGATCTCCATTGGCGGTGGCCCACCTCTCTAGATCAATAGTCCTCAAGAACTTAGACCCCCCCCTCTCTAATCCTCTTACCGCCTACACCCCCCTCCAAGTTCCTCTCAGGATATTTTTCAATATCACCCCCTCTCACCTTTCACCAACTATTTTCCACTCACTTCCCAACCTATATACTCCTCCTCTCCCTGCGTGCCACCTGCATCCCTCACTACACGTCATCTACCCTCGCATCCATTCATTATGTCCCCTGATTGGATGATCATCTCCACATCTCCCCTCATGTTCGATGGGCCGACAACCATTTCAGTGAAGCTATTTCACAGGTGTATATGGAAGCCAATGAGTTCAATACAGAGTGTGATTGGCTTCTGAAAGATCAACCATAAACAAAGATCTAAGTCTCAGTTACAGGTCGACACAGGTTAGTGCCAAAAACACTTCAACAACTCAACTAAGGAAGCCAGTTATCTCCAGTGGCCTCCAATAGCTCACATGCATGCCCTCGTTTAACACAGAACTATGCTATTTGACTTCGAGGCCTATCTTCAGCCAACTCGGTTCCTCCAACAGATGCATTAGTTCTGTCACAGAGACAGTAGTAGTTGTTATTTGATTAAGTCCATCATTTTCCTAGATTAGATGAAAGATTGGCATTCTATGTGTGATAAGAACCACTCTTACTATTTAATTCCAGTATCTTAGTGAAGTTAATATTTTTTTTTACGAACAGTTCCCTAGATCGAGGTATCAGTCCCCTAAGGACGAGGTCCTCTACAATTCTTTTAAATGGTTTTTTTTTGGACATTGTAAAGGTCAAATTTTTTGAGGAAAGAATAACAATACAACAGACTGGTTGGACCCATTTTCTGCATGGATTAAATATTTCTACCTGGTGAAAATACTCGTGATGACGATGTTTTGTTCAACTCTTCATGTGTTTTTATTCTTATCTTGAATACATTTTTTTATTTGTGCAATGTACATTTCATTTCCTTTTAGCTATTGTATGACTTATTTTTAATGATATGCTACTTGTCAAACAACTAATGGTTTGGTAAAAAAAAAAAATCTACAACATGTGGGAGTTATTGTGTTTGGATACATGTTTGATGTCTTGAAATGATATTTTAAGTATTGAACTTCTTGCAGTAGATTATTCATTGAGTATTTTGTTGTTTCTCTCTGTTTTCTATTATTTCACTGGTCTGTCATTAGTGTGCCATTAGCCAAGGAGGGTCCTCATCAATATCGTAATGCCAACCCAAACTTGCATTTGTATTGATAGAATAACCCTCTGACCAACCAACAAAAAGTTAAAGAAACAATCATTCTAAACTGATAGGTGGCCTAGATTTTCCCTTTAGCAGTCAAGTGCAGGCCTTAGGACCAACACCTAGGAAGAAAATGCTTGACCAACTCGCCCCTTTTAAGGTATCGGTTATAGGTATGGTTCGTTTTCACCCATCCATGAATTATGATCTATGTATGGATGAACGATGGCTCAATAATGATTTGGGTTGTGTTTTCTTGATATTTTCAACTGTGTAAAGGCGTGGCTTTTCTCTCTGGAATGACTGCGTGTTTATTCTATTTGCAAGTAAAATATTTGGTTTGGTTGAGTTGTGCATTCGTTGGTTGTTCTGTTGGTGAAAATCATGATGGATATGTGTGGTTTTTGAGTGGATATGGGTATTATCTCTCTATGTTTTGGTGGAGGGTTTCACTCTATTTATCCTTGTTGGTCGCTTCCTCACATTTATGAGGGTAACCATGTCCAGTCATATTCGGTCTACTATGTGGTTGTTGTGTATGTTTTTTGGACTGCCTTTTGGTCACTGTGTATTTTCTAGAGTCATGGTCATGGTTTTATTCACATAGTCATGGGATTATTTTCATGGTATTGGAATCAATGTATCTAAGAAGTCAGTATTAGGATGGCCATTATGCCAAGATATATGCTTTATGGTTGTTGGGTGATATAATTTATGCCTCGAGTTCTGCATTACCACTAACATTGTTATCCATTGATTTGGCTCTTGAGAGAAGGAAAGAGGTTATACCTCTATTTTCTATGGGTACTTGTCACTGTCCAGTGGACATTCACTTCTCCTCTGCATCGTTTTCATACCCTACCCGTCGTTGAACTATTGTGCCATTGCACATACTGGAAGTTATAAGGAAACCTGTGGTTTTGTCGTGCTTGTATCAAAGGGTCTTTGCCTATTGGTTGATATGTTTTGAGGACCTCCAGTATCTCTATGCTATTGATGATCGAGCAAAATCTTGATTACTTCTATGTATTCGTTGTTACAGATCCCAATTTTAATAATCCACAACTATTCGAACTCTTGTCAGGCATCTTGTTGATTTTGATAGATTGGTTGAGTGATTATGACAGTTGCATCGAGTACCTATCTTGTCTTTGATTGATTAAATTAGTTTAAAAGTTGTGATCATGAAAGAGTAATAATATGAAGTCAAAGGGATGCCTCTTTTTCGTTATGCTTTGGATCATTGTGTTTTTACAACATGGTGTTAATTACAAGTTGGTGACTACTATGTGTTTCACTATTCTTGATCGGGATCATAGCGAGTTATGAAATTGATGACTGTGTTATTTCATTATGTTCACTGTGTATATATTATGGAAGTATCATGCATATTGTAAATAATTGCATCAACAATGATGAATATCGGGTTTTATATTTACTATGGTTTCATTGCAAAGTTTTATTGGTTGATATGATGAGGAGTGTATGAAATCGGGCATGTTTTAGAAGTTTTTTCAATTTGGAAAGGGACTTGTGCATATGCTTTATTTGAATGATTGTGAATTGATGGACAATATATGATATGTTATAGTGATGTGTTATTGATAGAGGTGGGGAAATGATTGTTGTGTTTTCTCTTTTGATTCTTTAAATGAAAGGAAATGAATTAGAAACCAAACATTTCTCTTAACACGATTGTTGGAAGTCATTTTATTATGAGTATAGACTGTTTTAATTGAGAAGTTTTGACGAAATTGAATGTGGAACAATGAACAATTTTGACATGCAGTAATTATTGAACTGGTATTGGTTATATGTTTTGTATTGAGTACAGAGTTATTTTTATGGATTACTTGATTTGTTTTATGAACAATATTCATTTTGTTCCTACCATTCTCTCACTTTTTTGCACATTACAAGTCCCCTCGCCTTCCCATATTCACTATCCAATCTCGGTTATTAAAATTAAATTATAGTTGAATGAAAACTTTGTATTATAACAATTAAAGGATGGGACAAGGATGAGTTACATTGATATGTTTTGATTTACAGTACAATTGATTGTTTGATGATTTGTTGAACAATAATCATGATCTACTCCGCTTATTTGTTACCGCTTTTCGCTCAATAAAACCCCTCACATATCCCAGAACCCTTATTCACCCCCTGCTCATTGACAAGTATTAAAATATTTTTATGGATTGGATTGCATGAGTCTGATGTGTTGCTGAGCCAAACTTTGCTTCATATTTAAAGAGATCTCGTGTATGGTTTGTTGAAGAAATTAGTTGGTAATAAGTAATGCATACAGGAATGATATTTTTCAGCAAATGTAGCCATGGCCAAGGTAACAGAGGAAGATAACATTGGAACAGGGGCCCTAGAAGGCCAAGGTTTTCTATACATTTTGATGCAGACTCGCAAGAGTTGAGCCAGCTATTCCAAACTAGATTTTTTAACTGGATTGGACAAGGAGTGGTCCAAACTAGGCCAAAAAGGCCTCCCTTTCAAGCCCCACATGTCCTTGGTATCCGAGTTCCCCCTCATGTCTCATTACAACCTGAAGTCCCTGAAAATGAGGGATGGCAAGAGATTGTCCACCCGACAGTCTCCCAACATCGTGGCTGGCCCAAGTTGTCTCTATTTTCTCCTCCACCTGTTAATCAAATTTTCCAAGCTTCTCCTACCCACTGGCCAACATAGTCTTCCCACACAAGCAAAAGGTTAAAAACCGAGGCCCACCATTCTCCTGACAAAGGAAAATCCATTGTTGGCCCCTCCTCTCCCTCAAATGAATCTGCCAAATCTGTGTCATCCCGCATGCATTTGAGAGATGATTGCTCTCATGTTATCAGTGAGATTAGGCCTAAAGTATCCACACAACCTAAGGAGAATTCAGAGAAATCAAAGGGAGACAACAACAACAAGAGAAAAATTTCCTCCCATAGTGGAAAATATGGTTTTTAGGTGTTTTTATTTATTGATTGTTGAGAACAGTTGACTATTGAAATTTTTGGACAACACACTCTTTTTTGGATATATGGATATTATATTTTTGGATATTGTTGGAGGCATGAAAAAGTGGAAAAGCATGGTGTTTTTGGGAAAGAAAGAATGCAAGAGAAAAATGACAGCAGGAAGGAAACAAAACACGCGTGCATGTAAGGAAAGAAACAACTGGAAGGGAGAATAACACACATGCATGAGAGGAAGACCTAACGATGGTAGGGTTAGGGTTTTGGTAAGGTATTTTAAATGGATGAAGAGCTCAAAATGTATAAATATAGATACTTAGGTATCATAGGGGGTGTTTGCACTCAATTCGTCACTAGGTGAGCAAATAAAGAGTGCTTACATGCCCAGTTGGGTCTTGCTAAACATGACAGCTGTAGAGGAAAGGGTTAGAGAAATAAAAAAAATAAACAATAAACAAGAATTAAACTAAAACAAACTAAAACTATGAGCATATGGAAAAAGAAATAACAAACACAATGGACCAGTATCACCAATGTTTTTAGGTTGATCAATTGATGAAATCCAAAGCACAATGAAGAAAGGGAACTGTGGTTCCTTCTTCCTCCAAAGGAAGGCTCTTGAGGCCCTCAAAAACTTGCTCTCCTTACAATGAGAAAATGAGAATGATGGTGAAAGAACTCAAAGCATATCCACTCAAGAGAGGGGTGGATAGCTCAATGAAATGGTGCTAATGTGTTATTTCCAAGGAGTGGGTCCTTAAAACAATCTAAGCAGCATAACATTACATGAAATTCCTTGAGAAAATGATGGTTCTTCATGGCTTTTTATAGCATGGCATGGGGTGATTATGTAACTCATTTGAGGTGTGAAAAGGGGCTCTTTAGGGATCAATTAGGTATTTAACCAACCTACCATGCGGATTTAGCTCAGATTTGATGTCAAATCGGCTTGGGAGCTGATCCATTAGTGGTTGGGAGGCCGACCAATTTCAATAAATGAGTCGTTTAGTAGGTGCGCGGATTTTTGCACCCATAGCCATGCATCGTGCGCACATGCGTGCATGGTACGTTTCTGTTCCGCACATATGCGCGTGCACCCAGATTCTGTAAAGCGCCCTTCAATTTTTTGGTTACTTTGTATAGTTTTTTACTCTTTTGCCATGCTGTGGAATTAATCCTGTGCCATGAATGACTTCATTCCTATTTTGATGATGCAGAGTTCTTGTCGCCATGTGCGGATGAAATTTCAATGATAACAGATGCCCCCTGATGGATGAGGTTAGGAGCATACGCATAGCCGAAATCCATCAATGTTTCTTTTACTGAGAATGTTGTGGTAAGAGAGAGCAAGAGTGGGACCATGTGGAGCAATCCGTTGGAGAAGAAAGGAACCTGTAGAACCCGACCTTCCATAAGGTGTGTAACAATATACAAGTGTGTACAAATGAGGTGGGCATGCCCCATGATCGTGTGATGTAACTCTGAAAAAAGATGCCTGAAGTGTTGGTGTAGACAACTGCAGCGCCCTCGGGGGCGGTAATGATAAAGGCAGAAGAACATTTTGCAAAGGAACATACTCTGAACAATAGGCAATGATCGCGGTAGTAAGCAGCAATGATGATGAGGGTAGTGATGGCCCTACCAAGTTCAAAGGTCTTCGGCAACTGATAATAATAACTGCAATAGTCGCAAAGTAAGACCCATCGCAACATGAGAAAGTGTTGGTGTCAAATGTTATGGGGGTCAACGACATCAGGGAGAAATGGTGTCTCCCCCTGTTCCGTCCGATATCTCTCATTGACTGGAGAATGAGAATCAAGATACTGTCGCCCTTCTGGAAAATTGTGTTGATGTCGACAAAAGGGGGATGCGACTCCCAGAAGAAAAGGGCTTCATGGAATCTACTGTGGTGAGGAAGTGGCAGAGGTACATGGACGAAGTCAAGAAGTGGGAAGACTCAAGACTACCCCTGGTTGGAGGATGTATGACATAATGATTGGCTGCAACCGTGTGACAAGATTGAGTGTCAGGGGGACGACAAGACCATCGATAAGTTGTGCCAGAGGTGGAACAAGGTGAACAAATTCATAGGGTAAAGGTGAGTGACCTGGGTAGTACTCTGAAGATATGGACGATGGTGGCAAGGGTAAATGAGAAGTAATGCTCCAACCAAGGGTGACATGGGTTGCGTGTGGCCAAAAGGAAAGCAGGTCGCCAACAGTGATGACAAAAGAAAATAACTGGAAATAAAGGCATTTGTACAATAAATAATGAATTAGTTTTGGAAAAAATGTACAAATACAGAAACAAGTGCCCCAGTGTGAAATGAGTGCCCCAAGGAGGCAAAAATTTCTTGGAAAACTGATGGAGGGTGGGGGCCTCATTGGTGAGTTTCTGTATGAGGTAGGTGAAATGAAGATAGGTTTGCAGATGGGCAAACTGATGATGGATGAAATGGAGGGTTCATGAGCCTGCGGAGGTGCAGGTAAAAAAGAATAGAACCATAAAGAGATGATCTGGGAGTCCATATGGGAAGCTAGCAAAATGAGGAGAAGAAGTATGTGGTTGATCTGCAACATGATGAAAGACTATCGGGACTCCCATCCCTAAAGGGTAATGAAGAACAGCATGAGTGTCCATAGTGAAAAAATGTGCTATGAATGAGACAACTCATGTGGGTAAGAAATCTACCGGGTACCAGTACCAAAGATGAAAAATAGAGGTACGAGTACTGCAGAGCCAGAAATGGGTGTCCTAAAGGCCTATATCAGAGGGTGTGACTGGAGATGTAAATGCAATACAGCGGGAGAGACTACATGCCAGTGCTGAGTATATACCTGAAGGAATGA
>WSFP011481220.1:0-16145 GCA_009831015.1 Picea engelmannii | reverse complement strand
AACATGGTCAAAGTGAAAAAAAATGTAAAAAACAACAATTCAATGGTATATCACAATTTGCTTATGTCAACTCACAATTAGCCTTGTCAACATTCCCATTATGCATTTCTTTGCTTTAGCTAACATTTAGATTTGAAGGGGTCATGTGGAACCATTCATGTAATCCATGGATCATCGAACCCTATAAGTGTTACTCATCAATCCTCACCTTATCCTAGAGTGCTTATGTATTCATACCTTGATTGTGTGCTACTCCCTATTTGCTTGTTTTCTTGTAGTTTAGTTGCTATGTTACTCTTACCATGTAATCATGCACTTCACTCTATTGAAGGGGTGGAATTTCACCATGCATGTAATCCTTAGATTGCACAGGGTTTCTCCCCAAACCTATACATGCCACACCTCATTCCTCACCTCACATCTATTGATTCCTTGTGTATACATACCCTTCTTGGGTGCTACTCCATGTATATTCTTAGTTGCTACACTTCTCTTGCCATGTAATTATATTCTTCCCTAGATTGGTTTTTGTAATGTATTGCTATTAGACGTGTAATATGAGATCATTGTAGGAACATATTTTCCTTCACAATCGCCAACCCAGATCATCAACATGAAAGATGGGTAATCTCCTCACTTTCAGTTCTTGAGAGCATATAGTGACCACGATCTATGAATTGAACTTGATTTTGACATGTGATTCTATGAGTTATATAAATATTTTTCATTCCTACGAGTATATCACAATTTTTTATGTCAACTTCCAATTGGCCTTGTAAACATTCCCATTATGCATTTCTTTGTTTTAGATAACATTTAACTTTGAAGGGGTTGTTAAAATTATTCTTAAGCACTTTAGTGTGTGTAGTATTCTTTAACTTTAGTCTATCAAAACAATAATTTCAAGCATAAGGATCACTGAAAGAAAGACATCCATAGTAACACAAGATTTATCTTGGGAAACCCTCGTGGGGGAGAAAACCGAGAAAAGATTCTTCAATATAGATTATTCAACAAGTATAAAGTCTCTCGCAAGAGAGATCTCACCAAAATAGAAGATCCACCAGAAACCCTAACCAAAACAGAGTAGCACACCACTAGACTAAGATAGTCCTTCACCAAATAACCAAAACCCTTTACTGAGACACTCCTCCTTTGTAGCTGCATCACTCCTTCTCTGTAGCCACGTCACTCTCCAAGAATTGTGCAATGTATGAGAGAGATAGTTGTGTGTATCTCCAAATGAGGTGCCATGCCTCTTATAAATACTAGTTGGATTGCCCAGAATTAGGTCAGGGCCAACCTATCCACTTTACCCTTTTATTTTACATTTGACTTGTTAAGGCACAATAGGGATAACTTTTACAAAGGCACAATATGACCGACTTAACAAATATAATATAACATTAATATTTAGGGTTTTTTCTTGATCAAATACAATATGAATATAATAATAATATCTTCTGATGCTACTGAAACTTCAACACTCCCTCTTAGCAAGGAATGTATTCTTCTGACACGAACATCACGACTACTTCTGCTCTTTTGTACACTTGAACATTGACTTGTTGAATTTACACAAATCTATATTGAATAATTTTTGTAACCACATCAACATACAGGGTCTCTTCATCCATCCATGATTTATGTCATCACGGGGCTTTCACTCGCCAGTTCACACAAAATCTGGCATCTAGTTCCACATTGAACTAGTAAACTATGGTTGGCACACCGAGCAACTGGTACACAATGACCAGGCATCTAATCACGAGGATTAGGTGATGTAGTGTGCACACACTACCCATCTATCCCAAGGCTAGGAAAAACCTCCAACCACATAAGTTGTCCCACCATCTTAAAATTCAAGTAACTAATCATCCCTGAAGGCATGGAATCTACTGACCTTGTGTGAGGTCATGCTAACGGGTGCCATAATCAGTAACTTTGCGTACCAGACTTTTTCACAGGATTAACAATCTATATACTAGGTTATATTACTGGGGTAGAAGTAACTTGGCATACCATGATTTATCATTGGGGTAGCCATACGTGTACTAGGCTTAATCATTGGGGCAACAATAACTCGACATACCAGTATTAATCACTGGGATATCCATCTGTGTACCAATATTTATCCCTGGGGTAGTAGTAACTTGGCATACCGAGCTCTATCACTGGAGTAGCCATCTACGTACCAGGATTAATCACTGGGGTAGCAGTAACTCAACGTACCAAGCTTAATCACTGGGGTAGCCATATGTGTACTAGGATTTATCACTGGGGTACCAGTAAATTAGCATATCGGGCTCTATCACTGGAGTAGCCATCTACGTACTAGGATTAATCACTAGGGTAGCAGTAACTCGACGTACCATGAATTATCATTGTATTAGCCGTAACATTCCCATGAATGTTTCTTCTGCCACACACTGAAGTTGCTACCCTGTATCACAATTGTAACTCATCACTCCCTCTTACTAGGGGTGTCCTTCTGGACCACACCAAGCTTGTCTCTGAAGTACACAAACTTTACTTTTGATAGAGGCTTGGTCAACACGTCATCTATCTGCTCATCTGTAGCGAAATACTGGAGATTCATTGCTCCCCTTTGTACCATATATCTGATATAATGGTACCTGATCTCGATGTGCTTGGAATTTTCATGGACCAATGGGTTCTATGTTAAGTTCACACAACTTTTTTTTTCACACCAGATACAAGTTGCCTGCAACTCGAGATCAAACAATCCTGCAAGCAGCTTCCGAAGCCACACTACTTCATTGCTTGATGAATAAAATGCAATGTAATCTGCTTCATCTATAATGAGCGCCACACTAGTATTCTTCCTGTTGAACCATGAGATCATAGCTGATCCCATACTGAAAAAAAATCCGTATGTACTCTTCCATTATGCAACACTACCGACCCAATTTGAATCAGTAAATCCTTGTAGGCTTATCTCATGATTTGAAGCATATCTAAGTCCATAATCAATTGTACCCTTCAGGTACCTCATCGCATGTTTTGGTGCAACCAAGTAAACACTTCTTGTCTCAACCATATACTGACTCAATGTGTTCACCATAAAACATATATTTGGCCTCATATTCGTTAAGTTCATCAAAAAATGGATCATCTATCTATACATTGTGGTATCCACTGTTTATGAAGATGTATCACTCAATAAATTTAGATTTGTCACCATCATTGTAGGCATGGCCTTGCAATCCATCATTCTGAATCTTTTTAGACTCTCAACAACATATTTTCTTTGGTTAAGGAAAATCTCACTCGGTCTCTGCCATACCTATAGACCTAAGAAGTAATGCATCATGCCTAAGTCTTTAATCTCAAAATATGAAACAAACTTCCTCTTAGTCTTAGTGATGAGATTCTTGTTTCTTGTTAGAAATGGGTATACAACAATAATATCACTGGTTCACCATCCACAACATTGAAGTAAAGGTTGGAACCTACTTTACTCTTGGTAAAGCCCAAGCTCATCAGGGAACTGTCTGATCTGGCATATCATGTCCTGGGTTCTTTCTTAGGTCCATACAAGGATTTCTTCAATTTGTAGACATGATACTCTTTCTCATATATCTTGTGGATGCTCTATGTATACTTCTTTTGACTACTGGAGAAAGTGTCTCATCATAGTATTCTCCCTCTTGTTGGGAGAATGCTCTTGACACAAATCAGGCTTTGTGTATCTCTATGCTGCCATCAAAATCATGTTTGATCTTTGTATATTAATTTGGAAGTCACCATTGTCTTCCCTTTTAGTCTCAAGGAAAAATATCCATATCCCAGTCCTTCTGACTGGCTTCCTCCTCTGTCACTGAAACTAGGGAATCTTCCTAGGAGGTCTCATATCTCCTCGAAGCCTCTGAAGCTTCAATCTAACCTCCTCAACTCATGGCACATATTTGTAAGTCCTGGAAGACATATCTCTCTTCCATATAAATATGAGGAGGAATAATTTATGAATGAAAGTATTTAAGCCATTGACTCTCTCTAAGATCAGGCTCACTTTGAGTCTCCATGCTCCCTTTGAATCTTGACTCCTATGAATGGTCATGGGGAGGTTCACTAGGGATGAATCCCTCTGAACTCTAAATCCTTCTGAGATAGTACTTGTTGGGGCTGCCTACCTCACCACTGGTGGAGCCATCTACTCCTCATGATATGGCTCATCAATTCTATATATATTTGCATCTTGTAAAGTGTCACGTGACCATGCTAGTCTCTTCTTGGTTATTGCAACGATTCTGGGTAGGCCCTTATGGCTCTACTAACTCTTCCCAATGATCTAAAGAGTGATCAACTGAACTGGACGAATATGTTCGTTCATATTTGGAGGCTTCTGCTCCTTGTAATCAATTTCCATATGAGATAAAAAATACCCTTCTTCCTCTTCTTCTTCTTCTATACATTATTGTATACAGTCATGTATACACCTTCGTATCTGGATGGTATGCTCCATGTATCAAACTAGAGACCATATAATATATTTTCTCCCCCAACCATTACAATATCTCCTCTCAGATTTATCATCTTTGATCTTCTCGGAACAAGAGAAACAACAAAAACAACATACAAGAATAATACTCTTATAATAATAATAATAATAACAAGAACGAGAAAAATTGTCACAATATCTCCTTCTCATATCTATCACCCATGACCTTCTTGGAACAAGGGTCAAAACAAGAAATACAATAATAAGAAATGAGAACAACACTCTTCTAGTGTTGTGATCAATCATTCCTCTATGGTAACCTGCTGGGAAACAAAACAAGAAGAATCTCCTAGAGGAGATAGTAGTTCATCTTGCAAACAAGTACAATAAGAATTTATATCAACAATACTCACATGCTACCAAGTATTCATTGTAACTAGAAATAATAGAACCTTTTAATGATTGTTGTCACAACTATAGTGTTTACTTGTAATGTAGCAATTATTAAACTTGACATGTGCAAATTGGAAATCAATTTAATCAATCAAACCTAGAACCTGAAGTCTTATCTTCGAGAATGAGTGTTGTTTATTTTCTTCCGAGACTCCTTCACTCAAGATAAAAAGTATTCTCTTCAACCTTTCCCCTATACTAAGACAATATTTTTTCTTTATAGAAATCTGAGTCAGGGAATATAATGCAAGTAAACTCGAAAATATCAACCTTAATCAACCTAATACTTTGACTAGAGTTAGCTTATAAATTTAAGTTTGAACAAAGGTTAGTATGTTAGTCATAACATATCAAAATATAACTAGATGTTCATAACATTACAATACATATTCCTCGCTTGATTCTTATTCTTTGGTTTTCTCATGATCATGTTCATCATCCTGTGTGGCATGAGCATGATGTCTTCTATACTTTCCTTTTCTAACCTTACCTTTGGAGTTGGGACATTTTATGGAAACGTGTCCCATCTTTTGACAAATGAAGCATCTATAACTTGAGAAATCCTTGAACTTTTGATTCTTTTGTAATCCATTAGGTTTCTTATGTGAGTGGACTTCCTTCTTTCTCTTTCCTTTTCTGGTATGTGCTGCTAGGGATTGATTTTCTTCATCACTTAGCTTCTCTTCTCTTACTTCCAATCTAGCTTCTTCTTGAGTACGATCCTCCCATAGTCTTCTAAACCTTGTTAGCCACCTTCTTGAACATATACCTTGAATGAATGATTCCCATGATCTGGGGAGACCATTCAATGTATTCTTAACCAACTCAACTTCTTCGATTGTGTCTCCAATGGATTCTAGTTTTTCTTTGATTTGAGACACCCTTGTGAAGTATTATTGGATAGTTTATGAACTCTACATATTCACATCCTTAAGTTGTGTCCTCAAGGTTATGTTCCGATTAATATTCTTTCCTTCATACAATCGGGATAAGGCATCAAACATTTGCTTGGGAGTTGTCAATGATGAGACATGGGGGATCAAATGATCCTTGATAGAATCGGAAATGATTCTCTTCACCTTCACTAGATTCTTTTTGTACTTTTCTTTGGCCTCATCTCCATCAGGTTCTGGAACTTCTTCTTTTCTAAAATCTTCTATATCATTCTCTTCTAGAATGAACATCACTCTATACTTCCATGCTCGAAAGTTATCAACACCTTCAAGCTTCTCATCAAGCTTGGTACTAGGTTCCATCCTGTGATTGAAAAATACAATAAAGAGATAAAAAATTTCAAAGAAAGGTTTTTTACTTACCAGAGAGTGTTATGCCAAGGTGACCAGTTCCAGCTTCAGTTCTACAACTGCCAAGACTAGGGCTTATGAGGAAACCCTAATTTTTCAAAATGTGAATTTTTGAATTCTTCTTTGAGGGAAAGGTGCACCCTCCTTAGGAGAACTTATTGGTAGTCTTGCTTTGACCAATGTCCTCCAGAAAGTGGGTGAAATCATCTTCTAGGGTTTGTGCTATTGCAAGTAGTTACAACACGAGTTTTAGTTTACAAAACTTCATTAAACTAAGAATCTAATTCCAAGGAAAGATGTGATAGGGTTAGGAAACTCCTCCTATGGTATTAGTTTCCCTAATGAGCTCTTCTAAACTATAAAAATGGCTTCTTTCAGGCCCACTCTGACACCATGTTAAAATTCTTCTTAAGCAGTTAAGTGTGTGTAGTATTATTTAACTTTAGTCTATCAAAACAATAACTGCATGCATAATGATCACTGAAAGAAAGACATCCAGAGTAGCATAGGATTTATCTTGGGAAACCCTCGTGGAGGAGAAAAACCAGCAAAGATTCTTCAATATAGATTCTTCAACAAGTACAATGTCTCTCTCAAGAGAGATCTCACCAAAAAAGAAGATCCACCAGAAACCCTAACTAGAACATAGTAGCGCACCACTAGAACAAGATAGTCCTTCACCAAATAACCAAAACCCTTTACTAAGACACTCTTCCTTTGTATATGTGTCACTCCTTCTCTATAGCCGCATCACTCTCCTTGCACATTATATGAGATAGCTAGTTGTGTGTATCTCCAAATGAGGCGCTATGCCTCTTATAAATACTAGTTGGACTACCTAGAATTAGGTCAAGGCCGACCTGTCCACTTTACCATTTTATTTTACATTTGACTTGTCAAGGAACAATAGGGATGAATTTTACAAAGGCACAATAGGGTCGAATTAACAAATATAATATACCATTGATATTTAGGGTTTTGTCTTGGTCAAATACAATATGAATATAATAATAATATCTTCTGAACCTACTCAAACTTCAATAGGGGTCATGTGGCACCATTCATGCAATCCATGGATCCCCAAACCCTATAAATTCTACTCATCAATCCTCACCTTATCCTTGAGTGCTTATGTATCCATACCTTGCTTGTTTGCTACTACCGATTTCTTGTTTTCTTGTAGTTTAGTTGCTATGTTTCTCTTACCATGTAAGCACACACTTCCCTCCATTGAAGGAGTGAAATCACACCATGCATGCAATCCTTAGATTGCATAGAAATTCTCGCCAAACATATAAATCTCATTCATAATTCCCCACATCAAATTTATTGAATCCTTGTCTATACGTACCTTGCAAGGGTGCTACTCCATGTATGCTCTTAGTTGCTACAATACATTGTTGTTTCCATGTAATTATATACTCTCCTGGATTGTTTTTTTGTATTGTATTGCTATTAGACATGTGATATGAGATCTCTGTAGGAACACCTTTTCCTACCCAATTTCCAACCAATATCAACATGAAATATGGGTAATATCCTCAATTTTAGTTCTTAACGGTATATAGTGACCACCATCTATGAATTGAAATTTAGTTTTGCATGTGATTCTATGATTTTCTCATATATTTTTCATTCCTACGAGATATAATTAAACCTCTTTATTTTAAAGTTTTCTTAAAGTTTCATGAAATATTTCAAAATGCACATATATCATGTCATAGACAAATCAAAAGTGATATTTATTTCTGTTTTTCACATGGATTAGGTAGGCTCCACTTGAAATAGGAAACCTGAACCTTTAAATTTTTCATTTTTACCCCTTACTCTACTACTCTCATTGTCATTGGTGCTTACATAATCTATGGATCACTTTATATTCTTAGATAGTGTAGTGAGGTTTTTATTATTATGTGTTTCCTATTAAGTTAATGATCACCATCCTTATTGTTAGGCCAATAGTAAGTAATTTGCTTGTTTGGATACTACCTTCATTGCTATAACTACATATTTTAGCAATTAAGTTGGGACCTTTTACATTTGTGACCTAAGACTTTACCACTAAATCCCTCATATGTATTCCTATTGTAATTTATCCTACCTTGTTATGGACATGGGTGTCTTCCTATTAGGTGGTTGATATGCCAAACCCATGTTTTTGATGAGCACCAACATCTTTGGCATGGGCTATTCTCAACCTCACCCTTTTCTTATATAAGGGTGGAAACACATCCCACTAGGACATTCATACCTAAGGAATACTTAGTACTCAAAGAAAAGCATAGCATCCAACATTGTTACTAGATGTAACCTTGTGGGATCTTTTGGATTTCATGTTCCACCAACACAATTTGGTTCCCAACCCCCCAATATTCATAGGAAAAGGTTTATCATCCTTAACCAAGTCACTTGAATTTCACCAAATATTGTTCATATTTGATGGAATTTCTTGAGATTTTCCATTGTCTGATCCTCAAAACAATTCTATGTCTAGAAATGCACCCGTGCATGGTCTTCTTAGGGGTAGGATTAACAATTGTACATTCCACATTTATTATGGGTCAAATCAATTCCCATTTCACTTACCATTAATGAGATAGCATGCCACATAATTTGAATTTATTATTGACACATTATTGCAATCTTTGGAAATATTAAATTCTACTCAACCTCTTTGCATAGTCTCTTGTGCATCCAATTCCATTAGATATATGGATATTGCAACATATAGTATCCACAATCCCTGTACACATGCAACCCTATCTCAGTATTACTACCATAAAGTGTAGTGTGTGCCTCACTCCTACAATGTATTGTTGATGCTTTGATTGTGATGACCTTAATGGTAGCCATGTTAGACAACTCCTTGGTGGTGTCCTTGTACAAGTATGTGCCCAAGCCATCTAAATTTTCTTAGGAATCCATTTGGGTCTGTTATAACACAAACTTGCACTTATTGAGATAAACTCTGAAAGCTCAAGTAAAATCCGATGTAACTGAGAGGGAAGGACACAATCACCTTGCTATCACCCAATATAACATTTTTGGGAAGCCTTCACAAGACGCTTTCCAAGTTTAACATATGGAAGTACTTTCCATTGTCACCTAAGCAATTAATTCCCTCATTTTAGTGAAGGATTGAGATCCAACACAAGGGATGATTCCCTAGCAAGATCAAAGGATACTATATCACGTCAAGGAAAGTATAAAACCCCATATCTTAGTTTCTCAAAAAGACCACCACCTAGGTCAAGGTTGTCAAAGAAACATTGAGGTGGATTGGTGAGATAGTTTTTGTATTTGTGTGTGAGGTGTTGCAAGACAATCAATGATAATTATCAATTCAAATAAATAAAGTAAATACCTCGAAACACTACAAATCCAAAAAAAAAATGGTCATCATAAAACTTGCAATAAAAGATAATTTAGTTCAACAAACAACAAGTTATGACAACATAAATATAACAGTCCTAAAAATAGTAAGAATGCAATGAAATATGGATGAAATGTAAGTCTAAACTAACACATTAAGTAAACAATGAATGGTGTTAGGAATGATTCTAGGTAAAGAATGCAATAAAACCCTAAACATTATATTAGATATGGCTAAGAAATGAATAAGAAATGCAATAAATCCTAATTCTAACACAAGAAGTCAAAGGAAGAGAGAGAGAGAGAGAGAGAGGTAACTTTGTAAAGAATGTACTAGTTCTATCTAGTTCCTTGGGCATATGGAGTCAATAAAAGAAACTTATATGGAGAACAAAGGCAAGAGAAAACTCAAGAATCAAACCCTAGATGAGTACACTCATGAGCCCTAGTTATTGTTTCTTTAGAAGAGCTACCTAGGGGAACCCACTCATAAGCCCAAAAAACATGTCCTATGTTTTCTAAAGGATTTGAAAAAGAAATCAAGATAGATTTTAGGTCAAAACCCTAGAGGAGTCCACTCACAAGCTCTAGAATTTTTTCCTATAAGGATAAGACTAGGGGAGTCCACTCACAAGCCCTAAAAATACCCTTATGTGTTTCAACAAGCTTTAAATAAATGCTAACAAGGGAAGGGAGCTCACTTGCAGTCCTTCCTAAGGTTTCAAAACAAAGTTTATCCAAGGAAAACAAGATAGCATGCAAATTATGACCACTTTGATAAATCATTTACTTAATACACCAAGAATAAACCACCAAATACTTTAAAAGGACACTTACTAGTCAAGTCGTTGAGCATGAAAGAAAACCGAACATGTAATCATCCACAAGAAACTTGAAAAAACACCCACTAGATCAATCTTCAAAAAGTGCACATGATTTCTCCATGATGAGTAAGAGAGTAAACAAGTGCTAGAAGTGATTCTTCACAAGAGGAGTTATGATTTACAAATGAGGAAGTGTTAGTCTATATATAAGAGGAAACACTAGTACTTTACCTCTCTAGAATCCCTTCAACAAATTCAAATCCATGATACAATGTAACACACCCGACCCCTAAGTACCTTTTTAAGGGATGGGGTATAAATTTTGCACTTTCCTACAACTTCTTTGAGTTCCTCAAGTAAGGGAACCATTTCCTTCTGCTCTCAGAGAGATTTCCAACGACTATAAACTCGTCCAAAACCGATTTCTAAGTCTAAATTTATGTCTCCCTGAAATTCTCAGGGTATCCTTGGTCAAAGGCCACATGGCACCCACGTGGCTCCACCTGATTCGTACCATCCTACCTAGCACTGATGCAAACTCAGTCATCATCCTCTAGCGATGACATGGCCACTAGAGGGGCGGTTCTAGGGGATATCTCCCAAACCTTCATGGATAATAGGCCTTCAACTCCTTCGATATTTTGGTATAGATCTATAAACTTCCCCAGAGCTCTGAAGTCCGAAAGACTCTTTCCACTCTAGAATATATGGTGGATATTCTATCCACTCTTGGATCCGATGGCTAAAATTCATCCGTGCTTAACACATAGCTTAAAATTGAAAAGGGGAGGGGGGGGTCCCACACTTAAATCATGACAAACCCCACGATTCCACGTGGAACCATCAAGAACACCACATGATCATGGTGTACGTGGGCCCATCAAATTGGAAATGGACACTACAATAAGGGAAATTTGGCGCTTCAGCACTTCGACTCTTTACACACTCTCCTATATCCTCGAATATCCCAGAGTCCCAGAGTTCCTAAGTTCTATAATTCTCGTCACGTACTCTGACCTTCGACGCTTCGAGATATTCTTATCCCTTGTACCTTACGTTTCCAGGAGTAAGACTTTAGTGAAGTGTTTACACTATCCTTCCACTAGTATATCGAACGGTTTGAGAAAGGATCCCAATGAACCTTCATATCAATGACTCCCATTTCTCCCAAATTCCTCGCCTCGATCTAACGGTTGGCAGAATTTCACCACTTCAGGATTTCGCAAGTTCACGACCTTTCCCGTTCTTAACATATTTAAGTCTTGAAGGTTTACCTATAAAATAGGTCATAAAGGGGATACGACTGCTTACTGTCGATCAACATTCGGTCAACATTATTGCTTACCCTATCCTTCCACTAAGCTCGATCTAACGGTCGAGAAGGGTCCCGAAGGGCCCTGAGATCTACAACCCACATTACTTCACGACTTTGACATTCGGGGATTCTAGCCATTTGATGCCTTTTTACTCTTGGAGTGACTCAACATCAAATTGAACGTGTCTTATATCCAATGGTCAGGACATATCTTGAGGTTTCTTAGATCGATGACTCATGTTACTTCGCGTCCAAAAAGTTTGTCAGGGTTTAACGACAAAGCGGACCCCACGACAACATATAGAAAACTTCTAGTTTCCAGTCAACCGTCCAGTCACTGTTTTGACAGGTTAACTTCGACATGATTATAGTGTTGTGAAGCTCTAATATCCTAGAGCCTCGGACCTCCGAAGTCCCGAAGCTCAAAATACTTAGCTCTCTTTGAGTGTAGCACTAGTTTCCAGGGTTCTAGTCATATCGGGTTTTTACAAGCCCAAGAGGGCTACACCATTTAATCTTACATAGGATTTGGTTAAGTCCATGGACTCGAGCCTGAGGTCACTTGGACAACAAAATGGTTTGAAGGAAGCACCTACCATTCACATAACTCAAATTATTTAATAGGAAAAGGAAATTCGAGGATTCGAAAAGACCTAAACAATCATGTAGAGTCTGTCCCAACTATGTATTTAGGAAATTGATCCTTGAGAAATTCCTTCAAGGATTTTCTAACCAGAACAGAGGCCAAATCCTTATGCCCCAACTTCATTTAAAACCCATTAGTAACATTTCTCCCTAGCTAACAAGATTTAAAATGGAAATCCATTGACGAGATATGATATTCAATCTTTACTTTGAATTCCCAGTCAGCCAGGCCGTCCAAATCACAATTATCTAGCATCCAAATAAGATACAATGTTATACCATCATCCCTATATATCAAGGATGTATATGTATAGCGCAAGTACAAACATTAAATCATGTATTTCAATTTAATTACACTTAGTCTATGAAATACTGATCTATTACAGTTGATAGCTGACCAACTGACTATGGGTGTTCGCCTTTCCACCCAAATGTAGGTGTAGATGCATTCACTTTTAGCATTCTGGCCACTCTCATTCCAAGCCATGATATCACTAGGGAATCTCTTCTTAGGTTATCAGTAAGGTTTGAAGGTTACTCTCCTTCACTCTACTCTAGGTAGATATTTTCCTTACACCCACATATCTGAGGCCCCCTATAGGTTTATCATATGCCTCCCCAGCATCAAGATCGCGACCCTCATAGCTCAATTTGGGTTTTAGGTATTCTATCTTCCAGCTCAAAACTCTTCTATGGTTTTTCTTCTCCTCCTATTACACACGCTAGCGCATTTCTTTCCACAATTCTCTTCCTCAGAGACCAAATTCCTTCGTTGGTTCTCCCTCTTTGCATCTCTCTGTCACACACCTTGTCCCATGTGATTTTATTACATGCATGATTTAGGCATGTTCTCTACCCATCCTTGCATTTCTTCTGTTAGAAGGAAACTCATAGTCCAATCCTAGGGACCTGTGGTGATCTTTCCTATTGTTCTCTAGCTGGCCACTTCTTGTCCCTTCCAAAAACCCTCCACACTTCCATTCATTTGGGTGGTTGGTTGTTTAACTACCAAACCCTCCTCATTAACTGACCGATCTTGTTATCCGGGCTAAGGGTAAATAATCTGAATGTTTCCAATTAATATTTTTGCAAGGTGGCTTGGAGTCCTTTAACTTAATAGAACTTCCCCTCATTCCTCTAGTGATATCATGGTCAATACTTTAAGGATTCACCCATCAGTCAACTATCGACGTTTACAATTAAAAAATAATACATTTACAATATTTGCAAACCATTTCATGGAAATCATAAATTAAAATTAATTACAAGCTCGGGGAAACATGGGTATTACAATCCCCTTCCCTTCAAAGGAACACTGTCCTTGGGTGTTCTTTCTTAGTAACACCTGTCATGCCTTTGTCATTCAGTTACTTTAGCATTACCTTATTTTTTTCCCTCATAGGCTGGTCCTTTTCCACACCCTTGGCCTTCATCACCTGCCTATAATAATTTTGGACAACAAGCATATTAATCACAATTTCATGCGAAAACATATTACTGTTGTTCAAAATTCAAGAGGAAAATTTTCATAATCCAACACAATATTTATCTGTTCAGTTCATGGATTTGCATCTGTATGGTTTTCTCGTTAACTTGGCTCATTGTTTTCCTTGACATACCCATTGCGTGCATGATTCCAATCAATAGTTTACAAGAATTATCAAAGTCTCCTTTTCCTTGCGGTCACTCACCCTCTAGGCCCAGGCTCATGCATCCCCTTCTCTTCTATACAGTCCCTTAGGTGATCCATCTTTCCTTGCCAAGTATTTCTCACACAAGAAGAGTTATAGAGGCTTCATCGAATCTTACAGTCAAGGCGTCCCTTTGAATTTCTCTATCGAGGCATCCCTCTAGCTTGTGTTACCAAAACACAACATATTCTAGGGTGATAATGGCTTACCACATTGTTCTTATGTCACAACAACAACATTTTTCATGCTTTCTAGCTTGATAACCATTCTCTATCACTCCAGGACATAATTTTCTGATCTCACCTGTATCACATGTACACATAAATTTGTGAGATGTTATCATCAATTCTAATTTAGAATTTTCTTGCAAATATGTCACTCACAAATTTCCCATTCCCACACTTTATTTTTAGGTCTGTTCCACACAAGAACTCGATTCACAAGTATGGGACTTACTTCCCATAGAAGTTTGGCTCAATAGGAAATTGGTCTTCCTCATGGGCTTACATCATATCCATATCCAAGATTTTTTTTCCTGCAATTTCAACTTCAACCAACCAAACAAATTGTTAGCTCCCATGCACATTATATTTTCATTGCATACTTGTAGTGGCTCACAAAAAATTTCAAAATTGTGCATACTAACAATCAAATCATTTTCATCTATTCAATGATACAAAGACAAATCAAATATTATTCTTTACACATGTATCATTTCAGCATACCGAATTTTCCAAATGTAATTCAAATATCAAATGACTTTAATCAATGTGCCAATGTTCATGGCCACATTCATACCCAATGCACCTTTGCATTGCTTTTAGGTTTTCCACACTTTATGAAAATAACTTTTCCATGGTGTGTTGGAGCTCAACTAACCTCTTCACCATAAGGCTTATTCATTCTTGTTCATTATTGCAACAATAATGCGTTTCTTGCTAAAAACAGATCATGTCCTCAATTTAACATATTATAATATGAAATTGAAGTTGCATATGGTTTCATCTAAACACTTTTTGCTTACTACTAACCAGTGGTGCCAATACTCATGGTCACTCACTTCCTTTCTTTAACACCTTCACAATTGAAGTAGACTAATGGAAGGTCCTCCTTCCTTATTGGGAAATCTATTGTCTACTCTCTTATGTAAGCATGCATTTCTTAAATGCACTCAATTTGATGTGCTTCCTATGATCACTTGTGTTCCCAATCACTCTTGATTGGTCAATGTACCCATGACACTACTTATTCACGAGTTTTTTTGCAAGGATTCTAAATCATCCTTGATTTCCAGAGGTTCATACCTCTATTATTCAGGCTATATTATTTATTGAATCATACCATGTTTGGGTATAAATGGCATACAACAAACAATCAAAATCATATTCATACCATTTATATAATAAAATACTTCATAGGGGGCTCTTACCCAATCCCTTCATACTTTATGCCACACATGCATGAACATTTTTATACCTGTTCTGGCTGCCAACACCCTCTTTTATATTACCTCATCAGTGGTGTTTTATGGATACTTTTAGAGTTCCTTTCAAACAAATTCAACAATAGCCTTCTCATATTCATCCTCTGCTTGAGGTTGTCCATCAGTGGTAACTACCTTTACCAACAACTCCAATTTCTTTCTACATATGATATACATCACAAATATATTAGTCGTCATGTAAAATAAAAATGCATGTATCATAACATTTAAATCAATAAAACATTTTCATATATTCCCCAACATATCTCTATGCACTCTACCACATTACTCCTTAATATGTTAGCTAGTGCAATCACAATCCAATTTTCATCCGTATCTATGATCATACAACTATCAACATCCTATCCCAAAACACTTACCTACATCAATAATTTAGTCTCTCATACCAGAGAAATACTATAAACAACAAGGAACTCTTCCCTTGTCCAAATCCTTCTACACAACAATGGACTTTCTGTCCAGCTGAATTATTTTCCAAGGCCAAACTACCTTTACCTAACACCGCTTAACCAAGCCTATTTATTTACCTATTTATTTACCTTTACCTTTATATATATATATATATATATATATAT
>WSFP011481219.1:0-16145 GCA_009831015.1 Picea engelmannii | reverse complement strand
AGGTACCCCAGTGGAGTGTTCTATTACATTTTTTTTAGACTCTCTTAAAATGAAAAAACTATCGAGCTTACCTTCTTTGGGCTCGTTAAAATTAAATTGAAGGGGGTTTCATTATGTCTTGCTAATCACATTTAGATCTCTTCATCTTTGGCCTAATTTTGGCTCCATGTTGCTCCCAACTGAACCTTTGAAGCATGCCTTATACGCAAGCCTTGTAGCACTTTGCCTATGCACCCTGACACCTTGACCCATGGAGGAATTTTTCCCAAGTGTCCTTTTCTTGCACATGTCTCCTTGCTTTGAGAATTAGTATCTTCCTTGCACCTGGAACTAGTATGCTTGTGACACTCATTCCTCCTTTGTAAAGTAACATTCTTTTATTATTTTTCAAGCTCTTTAAAAAATCGAAAAAGACAAAAAAAAATAAAAATAAAAACCCAAAAAGAGGGGACAGGAAATATATATTATTTTTTCGCAACACAATGAGTCACCCTTGGACAAAGCACATCCTTCCATTTGTTCGTCAAGCATTGGGATCTAATATGACCTTAGGAAGTTGTTCTCGCTACATAGAGTTGTGTCCTCCTCTGTTTGGTTACTCTTTCAAACACATGGAGAGTTTGCATTGCCTCCTGCATCGTAAACTTATGTCAATGTCATGTTGCTTGAGTCTGATCATCTTTCGTGCTCTTGTCCAAGGGAATTTTCACCCAGCCTGAATCGGCCTTTCTGCAGTTTGTCTCTTGACCTCATGCCAGGCCATCCCAAAAGTCCAATCAAGTACTTGTTCGAAATCAATGAAGTTCTTTACCTGATCATTGAGATCCTCTTATCTTTTCCCGACGATCCGTCGAAGACCTCTGGTTAGTGAAGTCATACACTCACATTGCACTCCTACATGAGTATTAAAGATCTTGAAGTTGTTGCTCGAGCTATGAAGACGTCATCTCCATCCATCACGTGTTGTTGGATTCTTGCAAATGGATATTATACTTGTATATCTTTGATTTTGAGATGTAGATCCGATGTGTATTGATCGCGGCTACACTTTATATAGTTATATGACATGGATCTATTGTGTATTTGATTGGAAGCCATGATTTATTTCATCCTGAGCATGGATATGCCCGCCTCAGTGAGACATTTGTTATTTTTGTAGATGGCACCTCCCGAACTCTGGTCCCGAGCTCACTCATTTCGTTCATTGGTGAGTATTTTGTAATGATTTCGGCCATCAGATTTATCTAGAGCCAAAAAATAGTGGAACTAACTTACCTCCAACACCATGCTCTGGGAAGAGCTTTGGAATCACAAGTACATGACTCAGTGGCTCACCAGTGATCTTGTCTACTTCAACCAAGAAATCAAAGGATCACACATATGGAACCATGCTCTAAAGCAAAGAGGTCTCATTCTACGACATTTTTTTTGGGAGGTCCGAGAGGGTGCGTTGGCTCAGTTCTGCGATGAATCCTGGCAACAACTGCCCAATCTGGCCTCCTCCTATGACTTACCTCTTTTCCAACAACATTTTCGCAACACCAAGATCACCTTCGTTAATCATTTTTGGCTCCAAACTGATTTGTAGGCCTTTCGAGTATGGAAATACCGTAGCCTATGGTGGGATAGATGGGGCTAGGAATCATTCGAGGCAACATGAGGAAGACTTGCAACGTAGGAAAATCAAAACTAGAGAAGGTCCAGACATCCTATGCTTGGGTTACACCTCAAAAGAAAGGCAGGTTCAACATCAATGAGGCCCATTGTCTTACTATCTCAGAGAACGTCGAATGGCCTAGCCACAGCTGGAGTAAGATCTGGAAGGTGAAACTATGGCCCGAAATCATGTTGTTCATTTGGTTGCTCTTTAGAAGATGAATCCCACGTGGGAGAATTCTCTCAAAAGGGGGTTCAATGGTCTGTCGCATTGTGCTCTCTGCTTTCAGAATTCAGAAACTATAGAACATCTGTTGGATGAATGCTTGTTTGCTTCCTCTTT
This sequence comes from Picea engelmannii, assembly GCA_009831015.1. Taxonomy (NCBI): domain Eukaryota; kingdom Viridiplantae; phylum Streptophyta; class Pinopsida; order Pinales; family Pinaceae; genus Picea; species Picea engelmannii. The sequence goes on along the minus strand of WSFP011481219.1, from coordinate 14,146 downwards.
ATGGGACAATGCCTCTATCATCTTTAGAAGATCAGATCGCATCAGAGGCAACAATATGTGGACACTCAAAAGCTGGAATCCTACCCCTTTTCAAAATGATTTCTTGAACATAGTTTGGCAACTTTTTCTGGGATTCTTGGTCTCGGAAATATGGAAAGATTGAAACAATAGAATCTTTGAGGACAGAGCCTCATAAGTGGAGTCTGTTTTGAACCTTCTTAAGACACAATTGTAGGAAATTGTCTTCATCCACCCCTGGATGGATAAAGAGCTTCAGGCTCTACCACCAGAAAAAATGATCCTTTCGGAACCCGCATGGATCGTTAGTGCACAAGGGGCTCAGGATAGCATTCACCAGCCCTGAAGTTTGGTCCTCTTCGCCCAGTGGATTCTATAAACTAAAATTTGATGGGGCGTCAAAAGGTAATCCAGGATCTTCGGGGTTTGGAGCGGTCCTTCATGACGCAAATGGGAAAATCATTTGAATCCTCTTTGGAAACTTAGGTCGAGATACAAACAACATTGCAGATATTGAGGGCCTCATTTAGGGACTGCGAGGTGCCATGGCTTGGAATATAATACCCCTCGTTGTAGAAGGAGACTCAGAATGGGGTTAAACCAAGTGTTGTCTCACCACGTTGGCGTCTAGAATATGGCATCGAGCAGATCTATGCTTTGAGACAACAACTTCTGACAATATGATCTCACCATGTCCGACATAATGCAAACAAGATGGTGGATATATTGGCGAATGAGGTCGTGGACCGGGCCTCCCATCTAACAGATCTATCTATAGTAGATATAACAGATGAAGCCCTAAAATGCAAATGTTCTAGCATTGCACAACATGACCCCCGTCAAGTCCATCCCACTTCCGGTCAAAGATAGTTGCTCTGACAACTTGAGCGAGGAATAGAAGGAGGAGCTAGATAATAAATTTAGCGCAAAGTGTGACAATGCATAATAGGTGGAAAACATTAGACCACGTCCTCTCCGTCCTTTATATTTTGTTTCTTGATTTCTTATTATGCGATGCTAAGTCAGATAAAAAATTTAGGTTTCTTAGATCTTCAAAGTTATAGTCAATAACAATTAGAACATATTTTTTATACACCTAGTTTACCGTAAATAGGCAAGCAAGACATGATTCATTTTTTAAATTTTTGAAAAGAGTTAGTTATGAAAAAGTTGGTTACAAAGATCTAGTTGTTAATATTTATTTTTCACTAGAAGTAATTTTGCTTTCAGTTTCGTTTATTTCTCCTCTTTTCATCTCTCATACACATCACTAATTTCACTACCATATCCTTCAAGTTAAAACAAGCCATTTAAAACGAACGCTAAATTTAAAATTAACTAGACTTTTATGTCTGTACGGTCAATCAACTAGTTTAGGGTTAGAGCCTTGAATTAGGTTGGAGATGAAACTCTTCAAGGCTTATAAACAAACATTGGAGTCAGATCTAGGGAGTGTAAAAGTCCAGTGATGTGAAAGTTATCTGGGACCCCCCTCTAACACAGGGGCTAAGCACGAGGTTGTGTGAGGAAAGACAGCGGAGACAACCCCTCCAAAGCCGGACTAAACGTAGTGGGGAACACATATTGATGATCTGTCGTGGGATACTATTGCTTGCATTTTCCTACGGAACTTAGTGGACCTCGAATCTGTTCGAGATCCTCACTTGTCTTCCAAACCACTTGCTTTCGATACCCTCGGTAGGTTTTGGACTTGTTATCCTGCTCATTGTGGTCCACCCGACTATCGACTATACCCATCTAGTGACAGTTCACGAGCTGGCAACTTAGTTGCCTTTATTCTAGAGAATTACACAGGTGACTGCAGGGGTATACCACGGTACTTAGGAAAGATGTCGGGTCACACTTTGCAGAGTATACCCGGAGGGTGCTTCTATGTTCAATTTTCACTTGCACTGGTAAGTTGCTCTAGTGTTGGTTGGCGTAATTGTTCTTCCAACTAGATAGTGGTTTGTTTGGTTTATCTTATAAGAACTTTTCTAGTGTGTGTTTGGTTTTAAACGTTAGTTAAATCCTTACTGTGTCATTGATCTTTTCACAAGGTGGAAGATCAAGAGCTCCATCGGTTGCGAAGGCTTCAGGGCCTGCCACTGGTTACATTGGAGCCACCACCACCACCGTTATGGTGAAGACTTGACCAGCAAGGGTCATTTGAAGCGACCGGGCCACAAAAAACTTTTCTTGAGCCAACTCCTAGAGGAGATTACTCAAATCTGGAGGAACTCACTATTTCTGACCTTAGAGCGGAAGCTCTCGGACCAGCTAACCCTTCAATCACTGACTTGTCGGTGCCAATCTTGGTGCAAGTTGTCCCTCCGAGGGTAACACCTTACTAGCGTCAGATATTCAAACAAGCAGCTATGGAAGCAAATGATGCTACTTCGTCAGGGAGTCCTCATACTCCCTTAACATCTACTACCATATGGGGTATTCTGCCTCCTAACCCGCCTTTTTCGATCCAAACCACAGTGGTCTCGACCCCCTCTACTTCAGGTAGTGGTTTGATTTCGTCATCAGCGACGACCACTGCTTCGTTCACCAAAGATGCGACGGGCCCTCCATTTATATATGGGATGCTCAGATTTGATACGAACTCCGTCCTTACCTACTCCACCCTACAAACCATGGGTCTAGGGGCAGGGAGCTCAAACTCTCCCTTGAAAGGGTTCATTGGGGGCACCTCAGCCTCCTATAACACTATCCCTTATGGTGGGGGTCATATACCTCCTCCACCCCCCTCGCTCGGCGGTGCTTTCCAGCCACCCATCAGGTCGAACACGAACTACAACTTGTTTGGAGAAGGTAGTCTAGGACCTTCTTTTTACACCACGCCGGTGAGATCCATGCAACTCTCTTTGTTAGACACATTTGGTAATAACGCTTTTTCATCGGTTGTCGTCTCGGTCGGGGGCAACCTTGGTTTTGGACAATAGAATCCTGTGCAGAGTATTATTCCTACACAGAGGGAAAGTACATGAGTTTTTTCCTCACAAGGAGTTTGGAATCCTTGGCATGGATCAGTTCCCTCACAAGGGATATCGACTAGGGGCAACCCCTTCCATGATCAATGGAACCCTGAGCAAGGGTCAGTACCTATGCCCATCGGAATGGCAGGGGACAACCCCTTCCTGAATCTTTGGAACACAACATAGGGAGCAATCCCCGCCCAACCCTCATCGTCCAATTATGGGAATTAGCCAATGATATCCTAGCAAACTCAATTTTCGTACGTTGGTCAAGGCCATGGTGTCTACCATAACCTTGGCTAGCAACAAAACTTTTCCTGGAAACCTGGTGCCAGTCAAACTCCAGGCTCCCTTTTTCCTGTACATAGTACCCAACCCAAACTACCATTTGTGGCAATGTTACATCTGTCGGACTTGTCAAGGTTTCTTAATGACCTGATTTATCATGATCCGCATTGGCCCCCAATGTCGACTAAGTTGCGATCGAATATTCTGAAGTTCGAAGGCAAGCGTGGCGAAGATCCAGGTGGGCATGTGACAACTTTCCACCTATGTTGCTCGTCAAACTTGATGCGAGACGACTCCGTAAATTTGCGTCTGTTTCAACGCACTCTTGTCAGGGGTGTCACAAAGTGGTACATCGATCTCGACTGCTCAAGATATTCTTACTTTAGCGATTTGGCGATGGTTTTCCTAAACCATTTCCAACTACCTGTGAGACATGATGTCAGCACCAAGTTTTTGGCCATCTTTGAGCAAACTAAGTTCGATCATATCTCGAATCACATATGAGAATGGCGACGTCGGAAGAGTTTGATTAAGATACAGGTTCCATCGACTTTCCTACTGGAGTGGTACCTGAAGTTTTTGGTACCACAATTATCCAAGGACGTTGCAACTTCGGGAGTGTTTTCAGAGGAGGAGGCGATAATGAGAGTGCAACAGCTCAGACTGATATACTCTCAGTCTGGCTTACTCCATGAGATTTTGTTGGATGTTCCACAGTCCATCCTTAACAAGGCCAGACAAAAGTCTGGACCACATGCCAATACATCGATCATCCAGACCTCCGATTCGGCTACTCCCCCTACCCAAACATCGGTTGTACACAATGTGCAGTCGACGAACTCGAAGGCCAACCAGCAGCCTGAAGGGAAAAAAAAAACAGCGAAATAAGAAGGGTAAGCGAGATAAGAAACCCAACAACAATGCTAGTGGGGGCAACACAGAGGAGAGAAAATTGTAGTATCTGTGTAACCTTTGCACGGAAGACCATATGACTCACTTGTGCCCTCGACTTGCAGAGGCCCAGAAGTTATTGGTGCAACAACATCCTGCTGTGCTAACGAACCCATTTCCACATGGGAAAAATATGACTCAAGCCTCTTCGAGCACGGATGGGGGAAGTTAGGGACCTCCCGCATCTTCTAGTAATCCCTCAGTCGTGAATGTTTATATGATGAAAGGTGACGCTTATATAGAGACTAGGGCACATGATTACGAAATGCCGAAATCTGCCGAAAAGGGTAAAGAAGCCACAAAACCACTTGTTCCTCTCCAGATCGAGAGGACGATGGGTGAAACAATGACACACATCCTGAAAGGGGCGTTCAAGAAAGCTTCTCAAAATCCGAACGTGAGGGCCTACCATAACTACTCTATGGTAGAGGATTTCTCACAAACCCCTTGCATAATTTCTGCTTCGAAGGTCCTCCAGAGCTGCCCTTTGCAGAGAAAGGCTATGTTATCCACCTTGGGATCTGTAGAGACTTGTAATCTTGGAACGATCATTCTCGATAGAATCGACTTGAAACCTCTCTCCCTTACCACGTTGTGTTTCAAATAGTAGTGGTTTACCCCACAGAATCTTTACCCATGATATCTTTCAGATGGTGGTTGATGAGGGTGCCTCGACCTGCGTGATGTCGTTGGCGTGTTGGAAGGCCATCGACCAACCCATTTTGTCTCTGTCACCTACTTTGCTTACTGCTTTCGACGGTCGTTCTTTCAGATCACATGGAATCATCCCTTCTTTCCCCATGCAGTTAGGAGGGAAGAACATGTGTGTCAAAGTTGAAGTGGTCAATGTGCCTCTCGACTACAACCCTCTGTTAGGAAGGAGTTGAACCTATGCAATGCATGCAGTGGTTGCCACAGTTTTTCAGGTCTTGTTGTTTCCACACGAGGGCCAAATCATAACCATTGACCAATTGTCCTTTTCCTGGCCTGACCCTTCATTATGGGCATCCACGGTCCTAATGATTGACAACCCTCGACTCAACGTCATCAACGTAGGGGTCAATTTGTGCCCACCCTTGATGGGTACTTTTGATTACCCACCTCCTTCTGGCAATGTCAAGTTTATATCGGTTTCCCCCAACCAACCTAGGGATGATATTTTTCAAGTGTTGTCGTTCCAAACGACTTACTTTCACAATTTGTGGACTCTTCCTTCCCCATAAACTATGATGGAAGGGACAAGGCATTTTTGGCATGGCCATGCCCTTGTATGTGGCAGAAGTTGCGTACATTATTGTCCAGCAAGCTTCGGCCGACCCCATTCTGACTCCCACAGAGAAGTTAGATCCAGTTCTTGAGCCTATTTTGTCTCAACGCTCCCTCACCACTAAAGATTCTTTAGGCTTGGTCTTTCCCTCTGATGAGGCGATTATAAAGGCATTGACTGGTCCAGACAGACCCTGGGATGATCTCCATCACAGATCTTATTTCCTCCTGGAGTTAAGAAGAATAGAGGTAGGTGAATTTGTGTTGACTATGACTGGAGACAAGCCTTGTCTTGTTAGTCCTCTGTCTACGCACGCAATTTACGCCGAGGGTAATATTGCAAGTATCGTTGAAACAATTTCAATAGATATCTCTAGTGATGGAGAAACAACGACTCCTTTCATTTTTAACCAGATAGTAGCAAGGTTCGACATCCCGAAAGAGATTGCCATTGACCATGGTAGTCAATTCCAGAACAAATTGTTGTCCGGGTTAACATCAAAGCTTGGGTTGAGGCAAGAGCATCCATCACCTTACTACCCACAAGAGAACAGTCAGGTGGAAGATGTGAATAAGTCCCTCGAGACTATTCTGGAGCGAATGATAAATTGTGCCTAATTAAATTGGCATTTAATGTAGTACTCAGCATTATGGACCTACCGAACATCTATAAAGACTGCCACCGGTTTCTCACATTTTCAACTTGTTTACGGGCTGGAAGCAATCTTTCCTATAGAGTGTCAGATCCCATCTTTAAAGTTGGTCGTAGAGTTATTGCAGACACTTCGTTGCATGAGGAACACCTATTATATCTCGAGTAACACAATGAGCAACGTCGTGATGTAGCCTTGGCTAACAAGACTCACAAACAATGAGTCAAGTGTCAATATGATTGGTCCGTTCGTACTCGAATTTTCTTCGAAGGCGACCTTGTCTTGGTCTAAGACCAAGAGAGGGATCCCTTGGGGGCAAAAAAGTTCAAACCCATGTGGTTCGAACCTTTCATAGTGAAAGAGGTCTTAAAGAAGGGCGCTTATCATCTGGTTGACTTTGAGGGGAATGCTTTGGTGGAGCCAGGAAATGGGCTCTACCTCAATAAGTATTACTTGTAGGTTGGTCACTTGAGTGACTTATTGTACATATGTATAGTTCTTATACAATTTTTTGTCTTTTTGTTTTATGGACGTGTCATTATTTATGTCGGCTTTTTCACTATGGTAGATGTCAAGTGAATCGGAGGTGTTCTTTGGGTTCACTGATGGCGTTAGCTGACACACTCGGAGGCTTGCTTTCGCGGCTTGGGTGATTTTCACGCCTCAAGGCCATTTGTTATCTTCCGGAGGTATCTGTCTAGGTGACAGCACAAACAATGTCGTCTAGTACAACGCAGTGATAAACTAGCTTCGTCACGCTTTGTTACATGCTATCTCTCACCTCTGAATCTACTTAGATGCTCAGTTGGTTGTGTCCTAGTTAAATGGAGTTTACCACGTTTATGATCCTACTTTACACCGACGTTTCCTTAGGGTACGTCTCTTAGAACGTTGCTTTGATTACATTACGAATATCCATGTTCCTAGGAGATTAAATCAAATGATAGATACTCTAGCTAATCAACTATTAGATTGGCATGTTGCACACACATAAAAAAGAAGCACACAAATACACATGTACATACATTTGTAAAGAAATGTGATCCATAAGACATAAACGATGTAAATATATATATCTCTCAAAAGGTGTCAGAGTACATAGGTGGGCACGAACACCTAAAAAATAATAATCCGGTATACATCACGGGGCTTATGCCCTAAAAATATATACAAAAAGAGTGCTCTCGGCACATAATGAGTCTATCTTATCTGAGCACGGGTCCTATTCGCCCTATCATAGTGAACGACGACGTTTTCCAAACACCGGAAGAGTTGGACCTAGGTTCATGGCACCCCAACTACATGAGGTTGCATGGATGTTGGGAGATCCTCGATCTCGGCCATGGGAACTACACGAGTGAGCACGGTGAGGTTCTACTCCACATGTCTCAAAACTCTCTCAACCTCTCCCACTGGAGGTCCCCCTGCGGTTGTTGGTCTGCTGGCTACTGGTGGTACTACCTCTAGTCGAGGACATCGCCTAGTCCTCGAGAAGTCTGTTGGGCGCACTGGTCCCACATCTGTACATAACAGATACATAGTTGTCAATACTCTGATACATATAAAAAATGATATATATAAAAGAAACTAAAAATTAAATAACCTTAAAATGCATGTACTTATCTCTCCTCGCTCCTCTCCAGGAGGTACATGCATGTTTGGATCTTTGGAAAAGTTGATTCCAGCATAGGGATAGTCCTGTATCGCTAGAATTTGTCGTGCCCACCTGTTGAATAATTTGTCATTGAAGGCCTCTATGGTCCTTCCTCCCCACTGTCGTGGCAGTAATGCTCCCCATCTACACACCGCTGGGAAGGAGGCCACATGCCCCCGTACTGTCTCTCTGGGATTCAGAGTAGGTACCCTATCAAAGAAGAATGATCACATAACGGTACCGAACTCGAAGTTCGTGTTGCTACGCTCACGACAATCTATAAACTGTCTCTTCATGCAAGTGAGCATGGTCGTACTCCAGTCAAAAATTCGTGCAACTAGGCACTGCATTGCACAATAAATGTGCGCTCGGGAAGCCTGGTGGACGACCGCGGATCGAGTGATCCGCCCAATGAGCAGTAGGATCACCTTCAGTGACAAGCTGGTGATCTTGTTGATGGACACTTGAGAACCTACTTTCTCACTGCCAGCCTCACAGTGCATGTCGATGTAGTCGACGATGTTAAAGGGCCCAAGGGGAAATGTAGGCAGGTTGACTGGTTCCCCTCTCGTCAAGAGGTCGGTCAAGAAATATATATCCTCAGTCGTTGGAGTCAATGAAATCCCCTTGATCATGAACACCTCTTCGTCTGGGTGCCACTAATCCACCAGGGCATTCAGTAGCCTCGGTTGTGCCCTCATAAGTGGAAACTGGTAGAACTTCCATAGCCCACATTATTTCAATGTGGCAATGGCAGTAGGGTCCTCATCGACCAAGATATCGATCTCCTGATGTTCCCTCTCCCTCCAATGGACATACATCCTGTTCCATGACAGTTCAAAGGGGGATTTATCTCTTGCATATTTTATTTTTCCATGCTTTTGAGGGTGTACGTGGGTTGTTTTGGACACAGTCATGTATGTACGCGAGCAGATTGTTTTTTGCCCGCAGATATATGCGGGTTGTCCTTTGACAGCCCGCGTACACGTAGGGCCACCCTTTTTTAGGACAGCGCCCCCAAAAAAAAAACTAAAAATAATGCTAAAAGGAAGAATTGAAATGCAAGAGGGATGAGTTTATATTTACTTGGTATGAGCGAAAGATCATTTCGTCCTCTGAAGCTCCCAGACTCAACTTTTTTTCGAAAAGGGTATTTTTTACCTTCTAGTTAACTTTCAAATTGCAATGGTGAAAACGAGTTGTCAGCTTCTATTTATAGACTTTTTTGGTCCTTTTTGCCACTTTTTTGAACCCTTTTGTCATTTTTTCTGGCTTAAAATCATTTAATTCGGTTCTTGAGTTTCTTATTAGATGTTACGATGCACTTTTCCTTTTTGTTTGGTAACTTTTTGGGGAGATGGGTCACTTTTAAAGGTCCTTTGGCAAAAGTCGTTTTTCCAACTTTTTGCATATAAGTTAGGATTCCACCTCCACTTTCTGCATCTCGTTGTCTTTTCTTCTTTGCCATAGCATCGATCCCACCGAAGTGCGACACAGAACCATTTTTTTGTTTAGAAGTGTCGTGATTAGGTGGTAGATCCCACCTTTACATGGATTCCCTAGATATATCCTTGTTGCATTTTGGCGTCCATGTTGTCTCTAATGAATTTAGGCTCGAGAGTCCTTGTTAATCCTGTCATGATTACGGGATTCAGCCTCATTCGTCTGATGCATCATCACTCTTGGCCTCACCCCTGGGACTCCCAAAAATGAGCACGCTTTGTTGTCTTTCAAGCTCTCTTTGAAATCCGAAAGCAACATCCGACGAGACTACATTTATGCTTTTCAATCTTGTCTGGATTAACTGAGAAAAGTAACTTCTTGGAGTCTTCTTTAAGCCCTTTTTCAGAATCTGTAAACATGGAAAGATTGTTGAGCGATCTATATGTCCTTCACGCTTGCCAAACTCAAATTTGAAGGCACATTTGTCTGATGATAGTTTACCCCTTTTTTCGGTACGTATGGTCAATTTTACGAACAAAGGTATACTCTAGGAGCTTCGGTTCGCTAGAAGAGTATTCTCAGGTATAACTATAACCCTTTTTCTGGCATGAGGGACTAAATTTACAAAAAAGGAACACACACAGAGTCCATAGTTAATCTTTTTTCAGACTCCCTAAAATTGAAAAGATCGTCGAGTGACCTTGTTCCTTCACACTCGTTAAATTGGTCCAGAAGAACATCTACTGGCATGAGTTTACCCCTTTTTTTGGCATGTAGTTATGGAGGAAAAAGGTACACCTCGGGAGATTCGTCTTGTCGGGAGAGTTCTCCTCATTAAATTTTATACTTTTTCGAGCTAAGGAGACTAAATCTAGAAAAAGGCAGTGAGTCCATAGTTAAGCTCTTTTCAGACTCCTTAAAATTGAAAAGATTGTTGAGTGATCTTGTCTTTGTCACACTCATTAAAATGGTTTTTAATAGACGTATTTTCGGTGCTAGTTTACCCATTTTTCAAACCGACTAGACTATTTTCGAAAAGGTACCCCAGTGGAGTCTTCTTTTACATTTTTTCAGACTCTCTTAAAATGAAAAAACTACTGAGCTTACCTTCTCTGGGCTCGTTAAAATTACATTGAAGGGGGTTTCATTGTGTCTTCCTAATCACATTTTCATCTCCGTGTCTTTGGCCTAATGTCGTCTCCATGTTGCTCTCAACTGAACCTTTGAAGCATGCCTTATACGCAAGCCTTGTAGCACTTTGCCTCTGTGACTTGACACCTTGACCCATGGAGGAACTTTTCTCGAGTGTCATTTTCCTGCACATGTCTCCTTGCTCTGAGCATTAATATGTTCCTTGTGCCTGGAACTAGTATGCTTGTGACACTCGTTCCTCCTTTGTAATGTAACATTCTTTTATTATTTTTCAAGCTCTTTAAAAAATGGAAAAAGACCAAAAAAAAAAGGAGGGGACAAGAAATGTATATTCTTTTTTGGTAGCACAATGAATCGTCATTGGACAAAGCACATCCTTTCGTTTGTTCGTCAAGCATTGGGATCTAATATGACCTTAGAAAGTTGTTCTTGTTACATAGAGTTGTGTCCTCCTCCGTTTGGTTACTCTTCCAAACACCTGGAGAGTTTGTGTTGCCTCCTGCATCGTAAACTTATGTCAATGTCATGTTGTTTGAGTCTGGTCATTTTTCGTGCTCTTGTCCAAGGGAAGTTTCACCTAGCCTGAGTCAGCCTTTCTGCAGTTTGTCTCTTGACCTCATGCCCAACCATCCCAAAAGTCCAATCAAGTACTTGTTCAAAATCAATGAAGTTCTCTGCATGATCATTGAGATCCTCTTTTCTTTTCCCAACGAGTCATCGAAGACCTCTGGGTAGTGAATTCATACACTCACATTGCACTCCTACGCGAGTATTGAAGATCTTGAAGTTGTTGCTCGAGCTATGAAGACCTCATCTCTAGCCATTAGGCGTTGTTGGCTTCTTGAAGATGGATATTACACTTGTATATCTTTGATTTTGAGATGTAGATCCGTTGTGTATTGCTTGTGACTACACTTTATATAGTTATATGACATGGATCTGTTGTGTATCTGATTGGCAACCATGATTTATTTCATACCGAGCATGGATATGCCCGCCTCGACGAGACATTTGTTATTTTTGCAGATGGCACCTCCCGAACTATGGTCCCAGGCTCACTCGTTTCGTACGTTGGTCAATATTTTGTAATGTATTTCGGCCATGAGATGCTCTTTCTGACCTCACACATTAGGGGGCGTCTGTTATAACCCTAAATTTCTCTACACATGCATACGTGCCATTAGCCCTCTTACTTGCATTTTTTCCCAATCCATCACTGAGTTTCTCTTCTAAAAACCCATTTTTTGAAGATGTATGCACCCTGCACCACTACTGCCCACGTACATACGCTTGTCGCACCACTATAGCCAGCGTACGTATGCATGTTGCACCACTACAACCCACGTATGCTTGCAAAAGTTGCAAAAAATAAAAAGTTGCAAGGAATTCCTTGAGATTACAAGTTATTGGGTAGTTTCCCAACGAATCCACCGCCTATAGCCCGTCACCCAACCGAATAACCATCATTTTGTCATATAAAAGGAGGTGTTGGGGTCTCGTTCCACATCTAGACATAAGAACAATGAAACTCTACTCGTTTCACATCCCCTACTTGCCCCAAGCATTTGCAGCCCTTTTGTGAGAATTGCCTTTTGTGAGAATTGCCTTAGAATTCCTTCATCCATCATAAACCCATTATACTTCCCAAGAAGAAGGTTGAGAGGAGAAGCCATACAAAGGTGCACTTGGAGCTTTGTGAAGAAGAGCCCGGACCAGGTTCGTGGAGTAGTAGTTGGCTTTGGTTGTAAGTGATCATTGTATTATCAATAAAAGAAGTACTTTTTCTGTCTCAAATCATGATGTATGGAATGTTTGCATTTGATTTATGTTTTTATTCTAACATCTAACCCTTATTTGTATACAAAATGCATGCTTGTAGCTTCCTGTTTGTTTGTCTTTGAATGCAGGCCAACCTTGGGAGGAGGCGTGCAATCATCGAATCTTTCAAGCATGAGAGGATCATCACCGGACGCGGAGTAGAGGTACAGTTACCAGATCCTTCTCATTTTTCTTTTCTTGTATGAGTCTGGGGTATGTTTGGAGTAGTTAGAGAAGTAGGAGATTTTTAAACGGTTATTGATCTACCTACATTGTAAACCTTGGTGTAGCCATAGGGGGTTTTTTCCGCTAGCAATAAGATGCCATTTTCTCAACTAAGATGAGATTTTCCCTAGTAAACATGCAAACTCAAAAACCAACCGTCAACTAGCTTTGATACCACTTGATCTAAAAAGATCTTTTAAACAACAATGGTTGAGTTATCTTGCCTGAGTTATTTTACCATTTAGGAAATTAATGAAAGAGGAAGAAACAAAGAGGAAACATATCAGCCATTAATCAATATACATATATGAAAGTAAGCATGCAGAACAACAAACCATAAACACCAAAGTGATAACGGAGTTCGACAACCTCGCCTATGTCTCTGGGCCTTTTTCTCAGTGGGTGAGGCTTTCTTATTTATGTTTTAAGCTTTAAAGGTTACAAACTAATCTGTTCTTGTTCTACCAGATCTCAAGAACCCAACAAAATTGATGGCACTGAAATCGGATGAACGAAGCTCCCATAAATGGCCCGTAAAGGTGCTCTCCTCAATGGATTCCATGCATAAAAATGGATTTGGATCAACAATTCTTCAGCATAAACCTGTTTTGAACCTCCACCATGGATTCAAGAGCCTCTAGTTTATATGGGCCTGAAGTTGGTAACCACCTCCCAACTTCTCCCCAAGATCTGGCCTCAAAAAGGGCCCAAGATATCCCAATATTGGCCAAAAATCTCTAAAAACTGTTGAAATCCATTAAAAATCATTAACATATAGTATAAACCCACTTTATGGGAAAATAAAAGGGTGCAACCCCCTTTCTCCGTGCTCCTGGGCATATGGGGCTTTCCCATGTGCCCAAGCGTTAAGGCCTTGGTGCGCTGGCCCCTTCACCATTTGGCTCTCAGTCACATCTATGGCCATGTGGCCTGGTGCTTTGCATCCACGCGCTTTGAACTTGGATAGGCCCCCAAAGGTTTAGCCCGTGGTTAAGCCCCTTAGTTGATGGGCTAGCCCGACTGACAGGGGCTAACCCCTAACCTCTGTGCCAAACTACACACAAGGGTCATATGTATACCGCTAGGGCTTAAAATGGAATATATTGGGTATATGTTATATTCTTTGCATGTGTGTGTGTGGGTGCGTCAGCTTCAACAACTGCGTCCAACGATTCCAACTCTTACCATGGGATGTGTCGTGTGCGCCGGGTTCTTTTTAAGAGGGTCCCAAGTATGGCCCCCCATGGTTACGCGCAACGCCCCAAAAAAAAATTTCGACCGGTTTTTTCTATTGCTACCGGATTTTGCTATTTTTAGCAGTTTTCTAAATTAATTCCGGATTAAGCGATTAGGGTTTTGGTATCTGCATAATACCTAAAAACATTGTATATATATTGTATGGTGAATGGTGAAATTCGATATAATGAATATAAGAAAGGTTTTCCCGGTTGAGGGTTTCCAGTATAAATCTCTGTGTACTATGTGAACGAGCCATTGATTAATTTCTGTTTTTCTTAAGAATCTATATGCATTACTTTATTTCGTAGGTTTAAAACTTACATGTGGTATCAGAGCTCATTTTTGGCTTCAGGGGGACACCTTTGTTGCTGAGGATTTGGCTCGGTCTTGATAGATCAAGTTTATCTTGGGTCTGTGATAAACCCGGGTTTAGTGGGAGCTTTTGCAGTGGAGAT
>WSFP011481208.1:0-16147 GCA_009831015.1 Picea engelmannii | reverse complement strand
GACGTCTCCCTTGGACTTGCCCTCCTGAATAGAAAGAGCCCCCCATCGAGGTGACAGTGGGTGGGGGAAGCTCCTGTTACGCCGGTTTCTACCCTTGACTCAAGCTATTTAACCTTTCCTACAAACCGTGCGATAACAGTGCTTAAACCATCGTCTTTGCCAGAACAAGAGCCTGACAATTCAGAGGATGTGCTATGTCACTTTATTATTGATTATTACCTCCGAGGTCCATCTCCTCTTAAGCATATCTGCTTAGCAGAATTCGTATCGCATTACAAAAAAAATGGTGCACCCATATCAAAAAGAAAAAAACCCTATGTGATATGGGTTGTCAAATACAACAAACATATTGACTATGAAAACTATTGTAGAGAAAAACTATTGTTATACGTTCTGTTCGATGAAAATGAAAACACATTAAAACATAACTTCCCTACATGGGAAGTTGCGTATGTTGCCTCTGAGACTATAGTGCAAACCAATGAATCTAGATTTACTTACAATGTTAATCCAACACGGGGTGATCTAGAAAGTGCAGTTAATGAACTAGAAAACCATGAAAATCTTGATGAGACATTCACAAACCAAAAAACAATGAGAACTCCCTGCGACTCCTATGACTTGCAAGCAGATTTGCCTCGTCCTCGAGCAAGCAACATTGAAAAATGTATCAATCTTGGTTTTCAAGTCACAAAACATCCTTTCCTTATTGAAAATAATGAATACCACAGAATCAGACATCTGTTGAATCGAGAACAACAAACAATTCTAAAGGACATTGCTCTTAAAAAACGCTTGAGTATGCACACTCCTGTGCACTTGTTCCTTACAGGCGGAGCGGGAATAGGCAAGACATTCACAGCGAAAGCACTATTCCAAATGCTTATATGAATATATGATTTAAAGAATTCCTCTGAGCCTATAAAACCAAAGGGCCTAATAGTTGCATACACAGGAAAAGCTGCATATAATGCAGGTGGAACAACAATCCACTCTGCATTTTTGATGCATTTTAACAAGTCACAGTTTCTTCCACTCAGCAAGGAAATGTTAGATACCTTGTCTAAGGTTTATGATGAACTGCAACTTGTCGTCATAGATGAGGCATCTTTGATTGGAAGTCACTTCTTGTATTCCATTGACAACCGACTAAGAAACATAAAACATGTGCACACAAAATACTTTGGAAACATTGAAATGATATTCCGTGGGGATCTCTACCAGGCACAACCCATCCAAGATTCCTTGATATTTGAACAACCTACAGTGAACATGCAAACAATGATGCATGACTTCTGGAAAGACAATATTAAATGCTTTGAATTGCATACTACAATGCACCAGATAGATGAAACATTTATTGCAATTCTGAATAGAATGCGAACAAATAGCCAAACACATGATGAATTCATATATATCAATTCGAGGTGCATGCGACCTGCACCAACAGACCCAACCTTCCCTTACTTGTTCTACACGAATAGGGATGTTGCAATGCATAACAGGTTCATGTTATCGGTCATGCCTGGTGATGATATCATCATCAATTCAATTGACCTCGAAGAAGACAATCATGGAAATGTGCCACGTCATGAACATACAACCACTTTACCTTTGCAACTTGTCCCGAAAGTAGACATATTGGTTGAAATATATGCCTGCAACTATGATTCACAGGATGGCTTGGTCAATGGTGCAGATGGAATACTCAAAGACTATACCAAAACAAAAAAACTTGATGTCCTCTGGATAAAGTTCCATGAACTGCATAAAGGCCACCAACAAGCAAACAAGTTGGCTTATCTATATAATTCAAACACTACAAGCGATTGGACACCTATCTTGCAACTATCAAAACTAGTATCGACATCAACAAAGATAGCTTGACTGAATATTCGACAACAGTTTCCAATTAAACTTGCATGTGCACGTACAGTCCACAGATCGCAAGGACTAACACTTGATAGTGTTGCATTTGAGCCTGCTGGAATTCGAATACATGGACTTGTATACACAACACTGTCTCGTGTGAGAAGTATATATTCCTTGTATTTACTAAGTACTCTTACAAAAGATAACTTCAAAGTCAAACACAAAGTTGATATTGAGATGCAATGCCTTAGTACTACCGCAAAGTGGCATCTGCAGTATGATTACCAATCCACACAAACAAACTCATATGTATCAATTCTCTCACTTAACACACACAATTTACATGCACACATGGATGATATACTCAATGACTATGACACAATGCAATCCGATATTCTGTGCTTATAGGAAACATACATGGCATTATCCATGCAAAACAAGCAATTTTCAAATCACAATTGCATATCGAGTTACATTACACATGGGGTGATGATATTGGTGAAAAAACATGTAAAATTTTTGGAGCATATACATTTCGAAGAAAACAATGTTGAGATGGTGCTTGCAAAACTATTTTTCCATGGATCAGAAATTGCAATACTAAATCTCTATGTTGCTCCCCATGCAACATTCTCCAACATACTAAATGTTCTTTCCAATGCATTAGACCATTTGCATCTGAACGAAACCATTGTCATTGTAGGAGACTTCAATATTGACATGCTACAAAATAATGGCAGAACAAAAAAAATGGAAAACTACATGTGCAAATACAATGTCCGCTTTCTTTTGAACGACACAAGCCATGTACAACACTTATTGACCATGTATGGTTAAATGTGCCCATTTCTCAATACATCGTCTTTATCTTAGACACATACTAGTTTGATCACGATACAATTGGTATTGCACTTGAATTATGAGAGATACATCAAACATATTGCAAAATCATATTTCTATGTTTCAAAGCATATATGTCTAGCTTGTTGCAGAAAACCAAGTTATCCAACTTCTTAGTTTTCCCTAGTTTGTACACATACTGGTATGATCACGATACAATTGGTATTGCAATTGAATTATGAAATATACATCAAACATATTGCAAAATCATATTTCTATGTTTCAAAGCACATCTGTCTATCTTGTTGCAGAAAACCAAGCTATCCAACTTCTTAGTTTTCCCTGCTTTGTAATTGATTTTGGGCACAAAATGTTTTTACACAATTTTTTATATATACACAAACATGGATGAACCAAAAAAAAAAAACAAAAAAAAACGACACATTCTTCTAACAATATCTGTTACTCTATTCCTTTTATTCTATTTTATTTACTCTATGTACATATTCCTTGCTTTTTTCTTTACTTGTCAACTTATGTTCATGTCCATTTTGTTTTGTGATTTTTTTCATAGAAACAAAGTGGAAAACTGGACACGGCAAAGAACTCTTAACCAAAAATGTAGAAGAATCCATGCAAAGGTGCATATTTCTACCCATGTTCCATATCCAATTGTTTTTCATTTACTCTATCTATATTTGTTGCACTGGTTTGCAACTTTTTTTTTTTTTCCTTGGATACTCCATATCTTCCTGTATATTAACTTGTCTTCATGTCAATTCTATTTTCTGTGCTGCTATATTCAAATAAATAAATTTGTACTCCATCTTTTTTTTCATGTGTTCCTACGTAGCAACTTGCTTTCATGTCCATTGTATTCTCTGTATTGCTACATTGAAACAAGAACACAATCATTGGGCACAAGGATGAAGCCTTATGTGCCACATCTGAAAAAGTTGGAGTGTAATGTGTTGTAGCAAATACAATGTGTATGCCTGAGACTAAGAGGTATGGTTACAAAAAACTCTGATCTGCATACGTTGTCCAATTTGTCCAACTACATGTTTTTCCCATAGTTGATGTGTTTCTATCACTTGATAATGATCACACTAAGTGTTGCTCTGTGAGGCATATAGTTCT
This sequence comes from Picea engelmannii, assembly GCA_009831015.1. Taxonomy (NCBI): domain Eukaryota; kingdom Viridiplantae; phylum Streptophyta; class Pinopsida; order Pinales; family Pinaceae; genus Picea; species Picea engelmannii. The sequence continues at coordinate 12,295 of WSFP011481208.1, read as the reverse complement.
TTGCTCCCTTTCTTTTTCCTCTTCTATACTTATCCATTCTCCCTTTTCTTCTTGCCCTCTATTATCCATTTCTGGTTCTATACTTAGTCCCATGTCTATGCTCGCGGGTTCCCAGGATGGCGGAGTGACAAATTCCATGTCCATCTATATCTTTACATTACGAGTTCGACCGACCACCGTTCGTTTTCATACTTGGCGAATTTTATGGCCGCGAGTTCCTACCTAAGTGCCATCGAACTCTCATGCCCTGTGTTCGCGGTATACATATTGCACCCAAAACATCGGTGATCTACAATTCAACCCTGGATGCAAACCCCCAGGCCTCACTCTATCTACGATGACTCCGTCTGAATGCTTGCATACAAATGTGCCAAGTCATATATTTTGTCTATTGCTTGTTGAGATAGATATAAACAACATCTCTTTTATCTTGAACCAGGGTCTGTTGAGCTCCAGTTATATTCCATGGCTGAAAATATTTTTCCCATAGTTGATGTGTTTCTATAGCTTGATAATTATCAGAATAAGTGTTATTGTGTGATGAATATAGTTCTTTGCTCCCTTTATTTTTCCTATTATATACTTACCCGTTCTTCCCTTTTCTTCTTTCTCTGTATTATCTGTTTCTGGTTCTATGCTTAGTCGCATATTTATGCTCGCAGGTTCCTGGGGTGGCGGAGTGAGAAATTCTACATCCGTCTATATCTTCACATCACGCGTCTGACCGACCGCAGTTCGTTTCCACACTTAGCCAATTTTATGGCCACGAGTTCCCCCAAAGGAATTATCGAACTCCCATGCCCCGTGTTCGGATATACATCTTGCACCCAAAACTCCGGTTATCTACAATTCGACCCTGGACTCCTCGAACTCGCAAGCCTCACTCTGCCTACGATAACTCCGTATGACCGGCCCACCTTCCCATACTTAAGACCAAGTGTTGTATGTGATGCATAAAGTTCTTTACTCTCTTTTGTTTTCTCTTATATACTTGTCACTTTTTCCCTTTTCTTCTCCCCCTCTATTATCTGTTTCTGCTTCTATACATAGTCGCATGTCTATGCTCGCGGGTTCCCGGGGTTGCGGAATCAAAAATTCTATATCCATCTATATCTTCACATCATGAGTCCGACAGACTATTGTTTGTTTCCATACTTAGCCAATTTTATGCCCGACGGTTCCCAGCTAGGCCCTATGGAAATCTCATGCCCCAAACTCTCATGCGCCATAGTCGATGTGTTTCTATCGCTTGACAATTATCAGACAAAGTGTTCTTTTGTCAAGCATAAAGTTCTTCGCTCCCTTTCTTTTTTCCCCCTTCTATACTTAGTCACATTTCTATGATAGCGGGTTCCTAGGTGGAAGAATCACAAATTCTATATCCATCTATATTTTGACATCACGAGTCCGACCAACCACTTTCGTCTCCTTACTTAGTCAATTTTATGGCCACGGGTTCCTGGGTAGGCGTTATCGAACTCTCATGCCCCTTGTTCGGAGTATACATCTTGCATCCAAAACTTGGGTGATCTACAATTCGACCACGGACTCCCAAGTTCAAAAAAGTACCAAAGCATTTTTCACTCCCCTCCATCCCCGCCACCTTCGCCCCTTCCCAATGCACATTAATTATGATTATACTAGTGACATCTCACCACATATGTTCGAAAAGATTGGCATTAATACGTGGAAAGCTCGAGGACATCTCCCATTAAAATGCATTAATGGGAGAATATTATGGAATCTGATTAGTTTCTTTCTGTCAATCTTGAATTCACAAAAAAATGTTGGTTATTTTAGTTTTTTTAAGGCATCATCATAGCAAGAATGCAATATTGTGTTGGCCCACTGTCATCTACACAGGTGTTGACATGATGCCCCTCTTTACTATTGTGCATATATTACAGGTTTGCATATTTGAGAGTATGCTTGCATATGAAAATGTTGCTCCACCCTTCTAATTTGAACATAGTTTGCATTTGGGCCACAAAGAATACTAATAAAATAAAATAATATGAAAATTGTTTAAGTAAATATAAATAAATTATCTTCTAACTTGAACTTGATTTTGTCAAGATCCAGGTATATTACATAGCTAACAATGTTTTCCCCGCCTTTCCATGCTTTCTCGATTTCCCTCCCATCGTCACACACTTTCCCAATGCAAATTGATTACACTTTTATTAGCTTTGAAAATATTGGCATTAATGAGGGAAAAGTTGGATGCCATCTCCCATCAAAATGCATTAAACAAAGATTTACGGGAGATCATATTACCATCCTTTAGTGTTCATTCTAAATACTATCACACAATTACTGCCACATGTAGCAATATAAACAAATTTTCATCAAAACATTAGGTTTTCTCACAGGCACCCCACGTGCACCCCAGTCGCCTGAAGTAAGCCATATTTGGATCCATCAACTAAACCTCCCTATTATCAAATTGGTAGATTTCAATATTATGGCCTCTGATTTTTTATTTATTTATTTATTTTAGGTATATGGATGTTCAGCTCGGAAAAATTGTTATTTACTTTAACTTTTTGAAATAATTGTACCCCGCCTTTCCATACTTAGTGGATTGTTCATCTCCTGTTCTCACAGATTCGCGGGTTCCCGAGCTTCTAGGTACACAAAAGTTTTGAAGCAGTTTTCGCTGCCGTCCATCTCTGCCAACTTCGTGCGCTTCCCAATGCACATTAATAATGCCTTTATTAGTCACAAGTCACCAGACACATCGAAAAGATTGGCATTAAAAGGCGAAAAGGTCGAGGACATCTCCCATTAAAACACATTGAACCAAGATTTACCGGAGATTATATTATGATGTAGCATCCATTTTAAATACTATGAGGAGCAAAGGAATGTTCTCATCACCTTATGGCTGCAGCTCAACAACAATTCTGTGGAGATACCTTGAATATTTTCGGGCGCGAGGACCAGAGTTTTCAGTGGTCCATAGCTTATGACTACTACTCGTCCCCTTCTTCCCAGAAGAAAGTTATCTTGACATATGGAATTGCAGCGGCAGATTGTGTCCCTGATTTTTTTTTACTTTAAGGAGTTGGTCACGTGCTGCGCCGAGAACTATATTCCGAACCAACGGATTATCCAGATGGGAAACCATTCCCAAGTCTCCCTATCACCTCAAGTATTTCAAAATATGTTAACACTTCCCAACCCAACGACTACTTTCAAGGGCGAGAATTGTAGACAGTTCTTAAAGAAGCATGGTAATGAATTGGACCTCTTGCCGAAGTTCTTACAGAACCCAACGGGTGCTCCCCGGGACATGGCCATATTACATGTTAGTGCATTTAAAAACCTTTTTCGGTAAATTGCATGGCTTTTCACGAGGATAACGAGACAAGAAAGTGTAGCCAACATCTCTTAGATGATTCTGTATATCTTATATTTTACGGTCAAGGAAGAAGCCATATTCCATTGCAACAAGTTGTTTTCCATTGAAATCTCTTCCTAGTTATTGCAATATAGAAGGCATAATAAATTCTTTATGTCATCTTATTTAATTTTCGCTGCGGCGAATTGCTATCCATTCCCTGAACTATCTATGTGTAAGTAGTTGAACTGTGAATTTGAATCAGTAATATTCTCATACCATATATTATGGAGACACGACGCTTGCCAACATTTTTATAAAGTCTTTAATGATTTTGTTTCAGTTTTTAAAGCATTGATATTTGGAAAGTATTTTCGTCGGTTGTCTGGCCAACTGACAATCTTCCTGGATAGGAAGGGCACTCTAGAAGAAATGGAGAACTATAATTTTATAAGTATTTTTGGGTCTAAAAAAAATCCTTGCTTCCTTCCATGTCACATATTTGGTACAATGTTTTTTGCTGGAATAGCAAGGCAATACATCTACTGGTTGCATTTTTCCCATGAAAAAATAAAAAGTCAATTCATCTCTCCGCCTTGGAAAGTCGAGAATTTCATGGTCAGGAACCACTTCAACAGTTCTTTCACTGACACTATCCTTAATGAACTTGGTGCCAGTACCAATGACTCACACAAGCAGAAACGAAAAGGCTCGGGTGAAAAAAGTGCCCAATCCCCGACCGCCACACCCAAGACCACATCATCTCAGAGCAATACTCCAATGTCCTACCCAAGTAACAAAGTCACACACAATTCTTTAGGCGGAGGAGGAGATAAGAACCCTCACTCCGACAAAATTGAAAGTTGTCACAAACTTCCCGCGATCAAAAAATGAAAAACAATAGACCAAGAACATGAGGGACCGAGGGGAGAAATTGATATCCACGATATCTACCTCAAAGATATGGAACTAGAAATTGACATTGACAAAATGTTCCCCGACGATGACCAACTAGAGAGCACTGCTCCGCACAATCCTGGGATGGAAATAATTGGCATAGATACATTGGACGAAGAAGAGTCTTTTGCATTTCAGAGCGTTGTTTTTGATAGCGAATCCAAAAAATTGATTATTGAAAAGAGAGATATAAAGAAGAAGAAAGGGATCTCGTTCAGAGATTAAACTATGCAACATGCACCCTTCCCAGATCTGCTAGATACACCGAGCAACTGGAGACGCTCTAGACAACTCTATTAGCGGCCTTGAAACGAAAAACGTCATGTTAAAGGAGCGAATCAAACAATTGGAGGCAACTCTAATGCCTCTTCCATTGTTTGCTACTCCTTTGGCAATGGTCGGGCCCACTGCACCTGTGGAAAAGTTAAAAGGATCAACAAGCCTTCTCACATCGGCTTGAGGCTATGTGGAAAAGAATATAAACAGAAGAATGGAATTAATAACAGAAGCTTGGGAGATGTCAAAGAATATGGTCTCTTTTGGAACAATAGCGCATGCTTTTCATGAGTATCTGCAAGCAGATCTCAAGAACAAACAAGGTTTCTACCTCGATGCAGTTTTACCATTTGGTGTTAAAGTTACCGGTATGACGAAATTCAGAAGAAGACATGAGGATCTCCCTTCCTTGGATCGAATAGACCAGTTAAACGCATGCTGAAAAGAAAAGGTAAAGAACCTAAATGGTATCGTTCAAGCATGTAGCCAGACCATATCTAGAAGAGACAAACTATTCAAGAAGCTAACTGAGATAGATCTAGCTGCCAGTACCAATGAAGTCTAGGACCTGAAATTGATATTCAACTCGTTGTTTTTAACCAAGCAAGCATTTGATGATCAAGTTAATATCTATAAAAGACTATCATTTGAAAATTTCTATGGCATTCTTGAATATGGTGAAGATGACATGAAAACCTGGCTAGTCGATTATGCGATTAAAAGCCATGATATTCAAGAAGCATTGCACAACCTGTCTATTGATCTAAGGGACTTGGAAATTGAATTGTTCAATATAAAAATCCGGCATGAAATCAACGTAGCGCCCTTGAGGAGATACATCGAAGAATGGTTCAAAAAGGTTGTCGACCAGATTAACAATGAAGGTCAAAGCCGAGGAAAGCCATAAAAGGACATCAACGAGAAAATGACAAGGCATGGGACACCATCATAGTAAGTTGATAGTGATCACATTCTTTTGTCTTCATCCACTTACTCTAACAAAGCTTTAACCGAGAACTGACAATTTTCTCTTTCTTCTTGCCAGGTCTTGTTGTTTTCTATCGCCGAATTTCTTCTTTCTACAAACTTCATTCTTGTACATCTTTGCTTTGTAGTCCGCGACAGTCCCAATCCCAGTCATTCTGGCAAACACATTTTTATTTCACAGAATATGTAATGAACTATACATTTTTTTACAAATTCGAAGACAACTATTTTTGGGAAATATTCTCAATTGTATTTTGTGACCTAGTTTATCTGAATATAAATATTTGAGGTTGTTCTATGGTAATCTTCAATGTTTGGTGTTGTTATTTGAAATTTGTATTGCTTCTTAAAATTAACTGATTTCCCTGTACATATTCATGTTCTATATTGTGCATATATTGCAGCTTCCTATATTTCAGAACATTCTTTGATATACAAAATGAAAAGTCATATATTCTTTTCTCTATTGCTTGTGGGTTTGAGCAAAAATTGCAAGCCCAAAACACCATTCAAATTCGAACATGGTTTACATTTGGACCACAAATAATCTATTAAGATACATTAATATGAATACATTTTAAATAAATATAAACAAAATCCCTTTAAACTTGAACTTGACTTTCTCGGGCTCCTGGATTGCTTGTGGGTTGACCGGTTAGTGGACTGCCAGATCCTCATCTCCTTCTATATCTTCACATCAGGATCCTGACCAACCACCGTCCCTTTCAACACTTAGCTAATTATCTCACCGCGACGTCCCAACTTAGCTCTTTAGAATTCTTATGCCCCATGTTCCGTGATATACATCTTGCACCCAACACTTCCGTGATATACATTTTGCACCCAACAATTCCGTGATACACATTTTACAGCCAACACTTCCGTCATTTACAATTCGACCTCGGACCACTAGAACTTGCAAGCTTCACTATACTCGGGTTCACAACTTTCAAAACATTTATCGCTCTCTTCAATCCCCGCCACATTCCCGCCATCCTCAATGCACATTCATTATGCTTTTACTATCGAAAACTCAGTGCACAGGTTCACTTATTGGCATTAACAAGCAAAAAACCTATTCAACAATGATTTACGGGAGCCCGACCGACCCCTGGGTTGGCGCTATTATAAATCTTGCACCCAAAACTTGCGTCATCTACAGTTCCGCCATATACATCTTGCACCCAAAACTTGCGTCATCTACAGTTCCGCCATATACATCTTGCACCCAAAACTTCAATCGTCTACAATTCATCCACAAATTCGAACATGGTTTACATTTGGACCGCAAATAATCTATTAAGATACATTAATATGAATACATTTTAAATAAATATAGACAAAATCTCTTTAAACTTGAACCTCACTTTCTCCAACTCCTGGATTGGTCGCGGGTTCCCAGGTTAGCTCATCTCCATCTATATCATCACATCATTAGCTCGACCGACCGTCATCCCTTTCAACACGTAGCCAATTATCTTACTGTTAGGTCCCAACTTAATGCTATCGAATTCTTATGCCCCCTGTTCCATGATATACATCTTGCACACAACACTTCCGTGATATACATCTTGCACACAACACTTTCGTGATATAAATTTTACACCCAACACTTCCGTGATTTACAATTCGACCCCGGACTCCTGGAATTCGTTGTTCACAAAAGTTTCAAACCATTTATCACTCTCTTCAATCCCCGCAACATTCCCACCCTTCCCAATGCACATTCATTGTGCTTTTACTAGTGACAACTCAACACACAGGTTCACTATTCAACCACGATTTACGGTAGTCTGACCAATCGCCGTTGCTTTTCATACCTAGCCAATTCTATGGCCGTCGGTCCCCGAGTTGGCGCAACCGAACTCTCATTCCCTGTGTTTCGTGGTATACATCTTCCACCCTAAACTTCCGTGATCTACAATTCCATACTTAGCCAAATTTATTGTGGCAACCTTCACTATACCCGGGTCCACAAAAATTTCAACCATTTATCGCTCTGTTCAACTCCCGCCACATTCCCATCCTTCCTAATGCACATTCATTATGCTTTTACTAGCAACAACTCAACACACAGGTCTGCTTATTAGCATTTATAAGCAAAAAACGCATTCAACAACAATTTATGGGAGTCCGACTGACCCCCGGGTTGGCGCTATTATAAATTTTTCACCCAAAAATTCCGTCATCTACAAGTCCGCGATATACATCTTGCACCCAAAACTTCCGTGGTGTACAATTCGTCCACATATTGGAACATGGTTTACATTTGGACCACAAATAATCTAGATACATTAATATAATTACAATTTAAATAAATATATTTAAACTTGAACTTGACTTTCTCGAACTCGTGGATTGGTCCTATATCGTCACATTATGAGCCTGACCGACCGCAGTCCCTTTCAACACTTAGCCAATTATCTTTCTACGTGGTCGCGACTTAGCGCTATCGAATTTTTATGCCCCCTGTTCCGCGCTATACATGTTGGTTCGCTTATTGGCATTTATAAGCAAAAAACACATTCAACAACGATTTACGGGAGTCCGACCGACCCCCGGGTTGGTGCTATTATAAATCTTGCACCCAAAACTTCCGTCATCTACAAGTCAACGATATACATCTTGCACCCAAAACTTCCGTGGTCTACAATTCATCCACATATTGGAACATGGTTTACATTTGGACCACAAATAATCTATTAAGATACATTAATATAAATACAATTTAAATAAATATATTTAAACTTGAACCTAACTTTCTCAAACTCGTGGATTGGTTCTATATCGTCACACTATGAGCCCGACCGACCGCAGTCCCTTTCAACACTTAGCGCTACTGAATTTTTATGCCCATTGTTCTGTGATATACATGTTGGTTCACTTATTGACATTTATAAGCAAAAAACGCATTCAACAACGATTTACGGGAGTCTGACCGACCCCCGGGTTGGTGCTATTATAAATCTTGCACCCAAAACTTCTGTCATCTATAAGTCCACGATATACATATTGCACCCAAAACTTCCGTGGTCTACAATTCGTCCACATATTGGAACATGGTTTACATTTGGACCACAAATAATCTATTAAGATACATTGATATAAATACAATTTAAATAAATGTATTTAAACTTGAACCTGACTTTTTCGAACTCATGGATTGGTCCTATATCGTCACATCATGAGCCCGACCGACCGCAATCCCTTTCAACACTTAGCCAATTATCTCTCTGCGGGGTCGCGACTGACCGTTATTGAATTCTTATGCCCCCTGTTCTGTGATATACATGTTGGTTCGGTTATTGGCATTTATAAGCAAAAAATGCATTCAACATCGATTTACGGGAGTCCGACCGACCCCCGGGTTGGCGCTATTATAAATCTTGCACCCAAAACTTTCATCATCTACAAGTCCGTGATATACATCTTGCACCAAAAACTTCCGTGGTCTACAATTCGTCCACATATTGGAACATGGTTTACATTTGGACCACAAATAATCTATTAAGATACATTAATATAAATACAATTTAAATAAATATAGACAAAATCTCTTTAAACTTGAACCTAACTTTCTCGAACTCATGGATTGGTCCTATATCGTCACATCATGAGCCCGACCGACCACAGTCCCTTTCAACACTTAGTCAATTATCTCTCTGTTGGGGTCGCAACTTAGCGCTATCGAATTCTTATGCCCCCTGTTCCGTGATATACATGTTGCACTCAACACTTATGTGATATACATTTTGCACCCAACACTTCCGTCATTTACAATTCGACCTCGGTTCACAAAACTTTCAAACCATTTATCACTCTCTTCACTCCCCGCCACATTCCCGCCCTTCCCAATGCACATTCACTATGCTTTTACTATCGACAACTCAACTTACAGGTTCGCTCATTGGCATTAATAAGCAAACAATTCCATACTTAGCCAATTTTATGGCCACAACCTTCACTATACCCAGGTTCACAAAAATTTCAAACCATTTATCGATCTCTTCAACCCCCTGCCACATTCCCGAGCTTCCCAATGCACATTCATTATGCTTTTACTACTGACAACTCACCACATAGGTTCACTTATTGGCATTAACAAACAATCAACACATTCAACCACGATTTACGGGAGTCCGACCCACCGCCGTTGCTTTTCATACCTAGTTGCTGGGCTGCCGTAACCGAACTTTCCTTCCCCCTTTTCCGTGATATACATCTTGCACCCAAAACTTCGGTGATCTACAATTCCATAGTTAGCCAACTTTATAGCCGCCGATCCCCGAGTTGGTGCTATTATAAATCTTGCACCCAAAACTTCCGCCATCTACAATTCCGTGATGTACATCTTGCACCGAAAACTTCTGTGCTTTACAATTCCTCCAACTCACAAGCTTCACTCTACCCGACTTCACAAATATTTCAAAGCATTTATCACTGCCTTCCATCCCCGCTACCTTCGCACCCTTCCCAATGCACATGGATTATGCTTTTACTAGTGTCAACTCAACACACATGTTCGAAAAAGATTGGCACTGCTTTGCTTAGTGACAACTCGCCATACAAATTCGAAATGATACATTAATTATTAAATTACCATTCAATGTAATTTCAATATACCTTTTCATATTTACAATTTTCTTTATCATTTCATTTCTAAAAAACAATTGAACATAACTTTTTAATATTTTTTAAGCATCTATTCTAATTACCATTTACTTACTACTTACCATACTGTTAATTTCTATTTTTTTAACAATATTACTTGATTCTCCCCATTTTCCAAAAATCACCTGTAAACTTGTTTACTATGTATATGATGAACTTATATAATGAAATTGTCATAATAAAAATACATATTGTTTATACATAAACAAACAAATTGGCATTGTCAATGTAAGAACTCCAATAATTTTTTTAAAATATAAAATAATAATTAAAATTTAATAAAAAATAATACGATAAGTTTTAAAAAATTACAAACTACATTAGTACCAGAAATGATGGTGTTAATACCCGGAAAGAAGAGTTATGTGGAAAATACCATTAAAATTTGTTTAAACCCAAACTTGTGAAGTTCAATCTTAGGCACTCCCAAAGACAAATGAGTATGAGGCAGTCTCATCCACAAATTCCAATCCATCATGTGAGATATCTTTATATTAAAAAAATAAGTAAATAGACAAATAAATTGTATCATGAAAACAAAATAACCGATAAAATATAATACCATAGAACATTAGAAGCTGTCTCACAGCGGAGAATATGGCGCTGTTTCATCCAACTACAACACAACTTCTCCTCACAAAATTTGGATACCCTCAAATGCCATGTAGACGTTTGATCGCCTCTGCATCCATTGACAGCACACCCAATGTACGTTGATATTATTATCCAATTCTCCATTTTAATGCAATCTGCAACACCAGCTTATCAGAATGTGCAACCCATTATCTTTGAATTGGAACTGCAACATGATTTCTCAGGAAAAAAGAAGAAAAAATAAATAAAAGTACCAATAATTTATACGAGTCTCAGATGGGTCAATAAAATACTGTGGGGTTTGTGTGTTTCATATCTCTGCTGACCTTATACATAACCCAGTATTTCCATTGCCTGTTACAGTATTGCAATTTTCTCTTGTGGGGACTGCTGCCTATTTGAAATTTGCAATTCCATATATAGGTAGCAACCCACAAAAGAAAATTGTAGCTTCAATCCTCTTTCTTCTGTGAACTTGTAGGTTTTTTTATGAAATGCTTTTCATTCTTAAAATCAACATAGCTGGCCTGCAAGCAATATGGGCGTGCTCTTGTGTTTCCGAAGACAGCGTTTTATGTTTGAAACCAACTTTAAGGCAGATTATAAAGGTTTTGAAATACCATTTTATTTATCCATCAAGCAATGATTATAAACCATTCTTAGAAATCATCTTCCATATTGTTTTGTAATTTTTGTTTTGTAAATGATGTTAATTGTTTAGTCAGCATTTATTTGAAAAACTATAAATTTTTATTTTTGGCGTTTTGTGTTAGGAATGCTGAGGTTGCAACATAACTGTGCAGTTATTAGATGCCCATGTTTTGAATTTGCTTGGAGGTGCGCACCACCCAGAGTATATAATCTGTGATGCCCCATTAGTCGCATTGACCTAGGGGATTCTGCAAATTAGTTCTAAATATGTGCATGAGCCATTCTGGTTGAGTGGAGAAATTGCAAATAGGTAGCAACCCACAAAATAAAATTAGCTTCAATCCTCTTTCTTCCTTGAACTCATAGCTTCTTTTTTTGAAATATTTTTCATTCTTAAAATCAGCATAGCCGGCCTGAAAACAATATGGGCCTGTTCTTGAGCTGCTGAAGTCTGCAGTTTATGAATCTGTGATACTCCAGTAGTCACACTGACCCAGGGGATTCTGCAAATTAGTTCTAAATATGTGCAAGAGCCATGCCGGTCGAGTGGAGCAATTGCAAATAAGTAGCAACCCACAAAATAAAATTGTAGCTTCAATCCTCTTTCTTCCGTGAACTCGTAGCTTCTTTTTGTGAAATGTTTTCATTCTTAAAATCAGCATAGCCGGCCTGAAAACAATATGGGCCTGTTCTTGAGTTGCTGAAGTCTGCAGTTTATGTTTGAAACCAACTATAAGACAGATTACAAAGGATTTGAAATACCGTTTTATTTATCCATCAAGCAATGGTTCTAAACCACTCTTAGAAATCATCTTC
>WSFP011481205.1:0-16147 GCA_009831015.1 Picea engelmannii | reverse complement strand
AGTAAGTGAAAAAACACTCCAGAGTATAACTCACGCTTAGGACTTAAGGTGGCTAAGACCTTTTACAAGTTCATCATGCAAACACCTCTTATTACAATTTTTTATGGAAAATGTAGAGTAACAGGGTGGTCTTTTTGACCGACCGAACTTTTGAACTCTGAATTTTGAACAAATGATGTTCAAACTTTGGCAGCTCCCTGGAAGTCCATCTCAGTGCAACTTTGATGGATAACATAACTCAAGTCAAGGAAGGCGCATGGCTTTTAGGGTTTGATGGATATGGCAAGTGGAGTGAGGTGGAGTGAGGCTAAGGAAGGCGCATTGGCCAAGAGAGAGGCCCATGCCTACTTTTAAAGCAAACTTCCACTTTTTGGAAGATGTTTCCATCTTTTCTAGAGAAAGGGGACGCAAATCCCCAGGAGGGGCGCAAATCCCAAGAGGAGGGCGCAAGCTTTAGGTGAAAGTGTGGGTTGAGTGTGTGTAGCACACTCCAAAGGTGACGTGGAGAGGTTAGGAGGGGCACACCTCATGAAGGAGGGGCCCATGCCTCACTTTTAAGTGAGTTTCTAATTCCCACGTGGGAGGGGGGCGTAATTCTCGAGGGGCGTGAGGGTCTAAGTGGGAGATGAGTTGAGGGGTGAATTAAATGATGGAAAAGGGGTTGGGTAGGTTATGATAGGTTAGGATATGTCTCTCTCATCATTAGTCACCTTTACTTTACTCCAATTGCTCAATTATTAAAAAATTGACATTTTTCCCATGTCATGGGTTAGTAATTAAAACTGCTTTTATCTGACTAAGCCTCCTATGTGGACAAAACCCTCGCAAAACTTGTCCGATTGAGTTGAAACTTGGTCCAAGGGTGTAGGGGGTCTCATTCCATTTCTTTTGAGCACAAATACCCCTATCAAAAGCCCAGGGACCTAGATTTTACAATTTTTATAAAAAAATAATCAATTAATTAATTAATTAAATTTCCAACCTGAGGAAATTTTAATTAATTAAAAAAAACCTATCTAGACTCTACGGAATTCCGCAAAACTTTTTGAGCTGTCTTACATGGTCATTTAAATCATTCCTAAACACTAGCTACCAGAGGGTGACTTCATTAGAACGTCTTTCACCACTTTGGAGGACTTATTTAATAGTGGGAGTGAAAAACTCAAGGGAAATTAATAAGACTGGTTAGGCCAAATTAATATCCCGAGGATAAAAAACATTCAGTGAAAGGAACTCTCCTAATGAAGAAATCCTAAGGTAACTGACCTAAGTATGATCCATGCAGACCTATTACATTATTAACCCACGTAGGGGTGCGGAAATTCCATTTACAAAAAAGTGTGCTGGAGCAAAAATTGCCCCGTAGAACCAAATAGTCTTTGATTTGTTTGCATCTGATGATGCATATCTTCATGGTACATGGAGTTGACCCCCTAGTTGAATAGGCGGTCAATAGGGAGTGTTATTGCACAATCTGTACTTGCCCAAAACCCAAGGCAAGTGAAACAAGATTGGTGTAACAAGGGGTTGACCTATCACTGTCACCTTAATAGGAAACCCCTTTCTATTTAGGAGTATGTTGAAATTACCCTAAGGGAGACGTCCCTATTGACCTAAAAGGCTGATGAAACTAAGGCAAGGATGTAAGAATACCTCCCTCTCACTGGTCACTCAAGTCAAAAGGTCTTTGTGTCTTAAAGAGAGGAAGCAAAAGTAATGGATGAGGTGTACCTACCCAGAACAAGACAACAAGCAAAAATATGGCAGTTTTCAAGTACAAAATGATGTTAGTGCTTCAATAAGACAATGAACCATTGAAATATAAGTTAGCAGATATAAAATTGCAGCAATCTGAATGTTTACAACAACAATAAGTATTTTATAATAGCTGCCAGAAATATACCTCAGAATTGCTCGAAAAGATAATGAAAAGTTAGCTTTTAATAGACAAAATGATAATCAATGGTCACAAGCAATTCTTGAAGTGTCTGGCTTGCATTAAAGGTCAGTTTTGCAGAAAATTTGCTGTAGTTAGATGGCTGTAGTAATCTTTTGTAACAACAAGAAATGTATTAGTGATCTAGGCTAAGTTAGGGTTAGTTTTAGTTAGTAGGGTAGCAAGTAAAACTTGAGTTTGAAGGTTGATGATTTCTCAAAGAGGAGAGAGGTGAAGACTAATGCCTTTGTGGGGGTAATGGAGTTAAAAGGTGGCGGCTTTCACTTGGAAGTAGGAAGAAGAATGATTATATTTGTCTAAGTGAAGAATGGATCCTAGAAGAGTTAGCACCATAAGTCTTCTAGGATCTAAACTTTAGGGAGGTGAGCTACTAGAGAGTAGGCACTTCTAGGCCCTAGCGCCTTCCTCCTCCTTAGACTATTGAAAGATATTAAGAGCAACAACAACTAGACAACAACTTCTAAAGTGCTAGTATTTTGGGGCTTTAGGAGTTTATCTAGGTCAAATCACTTTAGCAAAGTCTAGCAAATGAAGAGCAAAGAAGTAGCATCTTAAGTCCTTTACTCCTAGGGTTTGTTAAGCAAGCAATTTCATAATCTTTAACATGAATAGGCAAATATACCATAACCATTCAAAATGAAATGGCAATTGCAAATTTACTTACTTCACCAAGAATAATCAAGCAATAAAACCCTAGATTTCCAAGTAACTTCACCAAAAATGATCCAGGTTTCAAAATTTAGCCTCCAAGATAAGTTCGCCTCACTATTTCAGCCAAGAACTCCCAAATAGGGCGCAAATTTCAGACCACCTCCTCTTGTGTGTAAAAATGAAAGTACTTTATGTTTATTTATACAAAACTGGTGACCTTTAATTAATTTTAGGTCAAAATAAGGCTGACCTGGCCAATTTACAATAAATTCAAATTTGACATAAATAAAATTAATTATCATCTAAAGACACCTCCAAGGGTGACGTCATGCCCTTCTAGGGTTACGTTGAGGCCCTAAGGTGGAATGTTGGGCCTAGAATGTAGAACGCTTGGCCTCCAAAGGCCCCAGATGATGCCCACACGTGCCACCAAGCTCACAACTGCCTCCAAAATGAAAACCCTAGCTCTGGGTGACGTCTAGGGTCATGATGGTGACGTCTTGGGCCTTAAAGGGCCAACATCCATGTGGAAGAGCAAGATCCCCATGGGTCTAGGTCTACAAGGGTGCCTCCAAAGGCAACGTCCTTCTTTTTTCCTGGTGCAAATCTTCAATGTCTTCATACCCCTGGTTGGGGTGACAACATCCATCTGTGGGCTTTAAGCTCCCCATGAAGGTCCGAGCTAATCATTCCCTCATGTGTACCTGTCCACTGGGCAAGGTCCTGTAACAACAACAAGTACGCCCTCCAGGGATTCATAAGTCACATGGATCATAGCATGTAAGTCACATCCAATAATTAAATTACCCAAACATGTGCATCAAACCCCCCTTAACCAAGACAAATGCTCAAAGTTGTTATGCAATTTGACAAGTTAGGTTTGGAGAAGGTCTCATGGTGTCCTATTGGGCTAACCTTCCTTAAGTTTGGGGTGTTTCCTAGGTGGGAACCAATCCAGGTCATGTAAGTGTATGAGGTGGCGTGGGGTAAGTGTTTGGGCATGGGGTGCAGTAATAACAGAGAAATGTAAGTCTTACCTGTGGGTTCCTTTGTAGAGGGTGAGTTGCACCTTGTCATAAATGCAATTGTTTCCTAGCCCATTCATTGCCTTTTATTCTTAGCTTTAGTTCTTTTGAACTTTTGCTTTTGTGCTTCAAGGGAAAAGTTGAAGGCCACTGTCCTGGCTTGATGTCCAGAGGTGACAATGTTATCCACAAACATTTCACGGAAATGAGAAGGCTCGCTCGTTTTGAGACCCCCTTTCTCTTGGCTATGCCACCAAGAGACACTACCCTGGTTTGGTGACCAGATAGGTGGTAGTGTCATATCGCTACATATCCATGGTCATAATAGGTCAGCCCGTGATGAGACCTCCTACCCATGAACTAGTACCTTGAGTGTTTATTTATCTTATGGGTTCCCTTTTCGTACTGAGAAGCTTTTTACTGCTTTGTCGGGAATCCTTGGGCGAAGCATCACAAAGGTTCCAATATTGGCTTTTAACTCTTGCCAGCTATTTTTACCCTCTAGGCCTTGTTATCGCACAATTTGTACTTGTCCCAAAGGGAAAGGTTAAGGGAGGCAAATTGGCGTAACAGGAGGTTATCCTATCACTATCACCTTAACAAGATACCTCTTTCTATTTAGGGATGATAGCTCAGGGGAGACATCCCCGATGACCTGGGGGTTTGAGAAGACAAAGGTTAAAGTGTCAATAAATGGTATCCCCTCTCACAATTCACATCGATCAGAAAGTTCGAAATTTTTAATCAATGAAGCAATGATGTGCTTAGATGTATGCCCAGAACAAAGCAAAAAGAAACAATATCTTTTGCAATTAGAATTTGATGTTAGTGCTTCATAAAACCTTGGACTTATCAATAAAAGCAATAAGTTGATGCAAGATGAAGCAAACAAAATTTTATAACAACAATGTATACAAGATAATAGCTTCACAATAAATGCCTTAAAAGAGCTTCACAATGACCCAAAATAATAACCCAATAATAGCAATGTACTAGCAGTTGTCTGAAGCTAATTAGGCAGTGTAAAAATTAATTTTTGCAATTGCTTTTAAGTGCTTTTACTGCTGTAATAAATGGCTGTAGCTTACTTTTGTAACAACAAGAAGATTAGTGAATTAGTCTAATCTAGGTTTAGGAAATGTAAGTAGGTTGCTTGAGGTAAAAGATTTAAGGGTTGGTTTCATCAATCAATCAAATTCAAGCTCTAAATCAGTGCCTTTTAGGGCTAATGGAGTTACTTTGCAGCAACAAACTTGAAGGAAAGAAATGATAATGTAAGAGCTAAGGACCGAGAAGGATGACGATTGAGGTGTTGGTAATCCAAGGCCCCAATCAACAAGCCTTAGAAGGAAAACGACCACTAGGAAGTAGGTAACCCTAGGCCTGAGCAGTTTTTCTTCTTCTTTAGCTCAAGCTTGAAACAATTAATGGCTTGATGAAGCAAATGATACTAGAGTGCTGCAATGGCAGGGCTCTAGTACAATACTTCAAAGGTAGGGTTTCTAGCACAATCTAGTAGGTGAAAAATTGTTAAGACAAGGACAATAACATGTGCTTGTTTTCCTAGGGTTTTAAACTAGCAATTTCATAATCTTGGAATAAATGCAAAGTAAATGTACCATAACCATTCAAAGAAAAGAAGGATTGCATAAATTCACTTACATCCACCAAGAATAATCTAGCAATAAGCCTAGTTGAAGATTTTCCACCAAGAAAAATGCCAAGAAACACCAAATTTAGCCTCCAAGAAGTGTGCCTAAAATTTCAGCCAATAACCCTTAAGTAGGGTGCAAATTTCAGACCTCACTTGTGAGTGAATGAATGATGATAGAAATACAAGGGCAAAATCCCCTATTTATACAATGAAAATGACCTTTAATTACAAAATTAGGTTAAAAAGGTCGACATGGCCAGTTTACATGAAAAAATCCAATTTTACACAAAATTATCCAATAAAACCCTAATTTTATCTTTTTAGGGTGATGTTATGCCCCTCCTAGGGTGACGTTAGCCTCCCTGCTAGAATGTTATACCTCCAAGTGAAACGTTGGGGTTCAAAACCCCTCAGGCACTGCCACACCTGCCAACCCAAAATATACTCAAGCTGGACACCTCAACCAGGTGACGTCAAGGCTCTGAATGATGACGTCAAGGGTCTTCAAGGGCCAACATCATGGTGGGAGGGAAAGACCCCCCTGGGTCCAGTCCTGCCAGGTTGTCTCTGGTGGAACGCCCTCCTCTCTCTCCGGTGCAAGCCTCTGGTATATGTTTGCCCCTTGTTGAGGTCTCAACATCCATCTGGTGGGATTTTAGCCCTATGGAGGTCCGAGCTAATCATCTCCCCATGTGTACCTGTCCGTCGGGCATGGTCCTGTAGAAAAAACAAGTACGCTCTCCATGGGCTCATAAGTCATAGGGATCATAGCAATGCCAATGACATCTAATAATCAAGTTATCTAAACATGTGCATAAAGCCCCCTTTTCCCAGACAAGTGCTCAAAGATGTTATACTATTCTACAAGCCAGGTTTGAAGAGGGTTTTAGGACGTCCTATTGGGCCGATTCTCCTTAGATGTGGGATGTTTCCAGGTGAAGACCAATCTAGGTCATGTAAGTGGATGAGGTGGTATGGGGATGTTTGGGCAATGGGTGCAGTGATGACAATGAAATGTATGGCTTACATGTGGGTGCCTCTGAAGAGGGTGAGCTGCACTTTGTCATGGATGCAAGTGTTCCAATCCCATTCAATTCCTTTTTTACATTTTTTGTCTTATTACTTTTTCTTTCAAGAGAATAGCTGGGGGACACTGCCCTGACGTGGTGACCAATGGTGACAACGTTACCCACAAGCATTTCACGGGGATGAGAAGGCTGGCTCGAGATGAGACCCCCTTTCTCTTGGCTATGTCACTAAGAGCCACTACCCTGGCATGGTGACCAACTGAATGGTAGTGTCATACAACTACATGCCCATGGACCTAATAGGCTGGCTCGTGATAAGACCCCCTATCCTCCAACTAGGTCTTGAGTTTATTTATTTTATGGATCTCTCCTTTTTCTTACTGAGAAGCCTTTTATTGCTTTCTCGAGGATCCCTGGGCAAAGCATTTGAAGGTTTTGTTCTTTTTGCTTTTATCTTTTGCCAGCTACTTTTACCCTCTGGGCCTTTAGCCCCTTCTTCCCACAAGGCAAGGTACAAACCTTTGCTAGCTTGGCAAACCCAATGTCCGAACCAATGTAGGGGATGGATGAGAGGGAAGATGATGAAAAGTGATAAGTATGGTGGGAATGGACGATGGCCTCTAATGAACCCACATGGTGGCACCTCACTTCTAAGGGAAACAACTTGCTAGGGAAGTTTGTCATCCCCCCCATGTATGGACAAGTCGAAAGGCATAAATTCCAAGCACACGTCATGAAGCAAAAAGGATTAAATGCACATATTCAAATGTTTTGAGGATCAGAGTGACACATACCATGATACCCATGATACCCACTGCTGCTGAAGGACCAGGCCAATGGGATGGATGTTGCTGCTGCTGACAGGATGGAGGCGCTGAAGAAGAAAGATGGGCCCTCCAGGGCCTGGCTCAAGTCAATATGGCTCTCGGTACTCCATGTCTAGGACCTGTGGGCCTCGAGACATAATCTCCTCAGTTATCCCTAGGCTAGGGGATAACAAGCCTTTAGCCCCTTCTTCCCACAAGGCAAGGTAAAACCCTTCCTAGTGTGGCCAATTCCATTGCCTGAACAAAGGTAAGGAGAGATGAAAGGAATAAAGATGGACGGTGGTAAGTATGGAGGGAATGGACGATGACCTTTCACAGACCCATGCAATGGCAACCCATCCTAAAAGGAGATCATCTTACTAGAGCACCATGTCACCCTTCCAGGTATAAACAAGTCAAAGAGCATAATTTCCAAACAAACGTTATGAAATGAAGGAGAATTCAATGCAACATATTCAATTTCTTCAAGAATCAGAGTGACACATACCATGATACCTGGACTCATGACCTCATGGAGCAAGACTTACTGTTACTTCAAGAACAATATGGTGGGATGGATACTGCTGCTACTGATAAATGGACTATATTGAAGAAAAGAGGGGCCCTCTAGGGCCATGTTCAAGTCGACTGACTCTCGGTACTCCATGTCTAGGACCTATGGGCCTCGAGACGTGATCTCCTTAGTTTTCCCTAGGGTAGGGGATAACAAGGAGAACAAGCCTAGCTTGGGCTTCCATGGGGCAAGAAGCCCACATGATGGATGCCTAGGGCCCGCATGTCGGATGATAGAGACGTGCCTTTGGAGGCCTAGAAGACATCATGACGGGCCTAACCTAGGCTCTACCACCCAAACGACTTGCCTAGAAGAGGAAAAACATCACCTCCTTGAGGGTTGACATCATGAAGGGCTAGGGTTTGGTGGTGATGGAGTTGCACATTGACATTGGCATATTTTCATTGGCTGAGGAATGGAGAAGGATTGGCGCATGAAGAAGAGGGGCTCAAGGAGCCCCAACAACTTCCACATCTTCTCCAATGACTTGCTCAAGTGCAAAAACGTTCCCTAAAGGGGTGACATCATCTTACTTTAGGGTTTCTTTTGTGCAAAAGTACATTTTAAGATCAATTGTTTAATATTATTTATGTAAAGGGGAAAGACTAGGGTTGTTGACCCCTATCTTGTGTTTTACCCTAAAATTAAGTGGACAAACTATGTGTTAAGACATTTTGTATATATAAAGATCATAAGAATCTCATTTCATAACATAACTCTCCCATTGTGAGAAGTACTTGGCTGAAATTTTCGCTACTCTTGGTGATTATGGTGTTTCTCTCTTGTGAAATGTCTTTTGGTGAATGTCTCTTGGTGAATGGATGAGGAGGAGTGATGCGCACCCCCTAAAGGCTTGCTCTCTTGACTCTTAGATGAATTTTGCATGGTAAACTAGGGTTTGATATCTCATTTCTTGGATTAGGTAAGGAAACATCTGCATATGCTATTTCTTTCTTGTTGATTTTTGGTTATTGTTGGTGGAAACCCTAGGGATGAGTATGTTGTATTCACCCTCCATCTTTGCTTCGTCTTTTTGTTAAGGTTACAAGTCTTTTCTTGAGGAAGGGTTGCGAGGAGGAATACCAGTGTGTATACCCTCCTAGATTTACCTTAAGTTGGTTGGCGTACCCTAGGGAGTAAGAGGATTTACACCCCTAGGGTTGTTGTTGATCTAACTTGTGCTGTAAAGGCCCCATTCACCCAATTTTAAAGGCACTAATCTGAATATTTTTGCATTGGAGAAATAAAATAGTGCATTGGGAAATGTGATTTCTTGTCATATTAACTTTTTGCAATTTGGGTTTTGTTCCTTGTGCCTAGATCACCTCTTAGCCACTAGGGCATCCCCTCTAAAGGCGTATTGCTTGCTGCTGTTACAAACATTCATCTTCATCCATTAGGGCTGTAGAAACCCTAATCTAAATTCTTCAATAACTCTTAAAGCAACCACTGAAAGTTGTTCAAAGTTTGCACACATAAACTACTAGGCCTAGCACACTTTTTGGCAAAGTTTGGGGGAGTTTTAGTGGATGATATTCTTGCTGTAATAAGTTTTTTGTTACAGCCATAAGGCTGATTTATATCGCTGCAGAAAGTGTTTACAACAACCTTGCCTTTTATGCTAGTATCTTGGTCTTTGAATCTTGAGTTTCAATAGTGTTTAGCTAGTTTATCTCTTGCATCTTTCACTTGATTTCTAGCATTTGTTTAGCAGCTTATTGTGGCATTTTATTGCTGATGTACACTGTTACTAACTGCTTCTATTAGGGACAACAAGATTAACTTGCTTGTCCAATTGATATATTGCATTGTATACTTGGTTTTCCTTATGTCTCAGGTAGGTACTATATCTTTGCAGGTCACTCAAAGCATTGGCAACCTCAGACAACCCTTAAGACTCATTACCAAGTTCCCTTTTCCATCTAGAAAGTTGACCTTTAGGGGCATCCGTTCATACATCACATTTTCCGTCTCAATCCCCCCAAGGGTCACCGAGATTCCTTCCTTGAGGTGACTACCTCACCTCTAAAGTGACAGGAACACCTACCCAAGATGACAGTGGGTAGGTGCTCTCTTAGTTGATGCCATTTGGTGGTTGGGTCGGGCTTTTCCCAACCTACAACTTGTCGATAATAGTACCCAAGTAGAGGAGTAGTTTTCGATAAACCCTTCAAGTGTAAGTAGAAGTGAATGCCATGGCATGCGGTTTACTTCATGGTCATGGGAAGATTTTGATGTATGAGTGTTAGTTAGAGGTTATCCAGATCTTCTCAGGTGAACGGTCATGGCATGTCCTTTTAGTCCCCATTCTCAAGGTGCTTGGTTTTATTGCTCCAACTGACTACATGTTGAAATTAATGCAGCTGCAAGAGCCATTCTTTGGAGGATGGAAAAGACCCTAACTATGAACTAGGGTCCCCAGTAAACTCCTGGGGGTTCTTGGTCTGGGACCAAGCAGTTAGAGCCATGGCAAAATACCCTTGTGAGGGCCCCCAGTAGATGACTGGGGTTTTTGGTCTGGGATCAAGCAGTAAAGACCCTAGATGTATTCTAGGGCCCCTGGAGGTGTTCCAGGGAATCCTTGCCCTGAGCTTGGATTGATCCTTGGATGTGTTCCTTGGTGGTTGAT
Organism: Picea engelmannii; assembly: GCA_009831015.1. Taxonomy (NCBI): domain Eukaryota; kingdom Viridiplantae; phylum Streptophyta; class Pinopsida; order Pinales; family Pinaceae; genus Picea; species Picea engelmannii. Next base: position 5,823 of record WSFP011481205.1, on the reverse strand, counting down.
ATAAGTCCCTAGAAGTGTCTAGGTTCCCTGGATGTGTTCTAGGGAACCCATGCCTAAAGCATGGGTTGATCCTTGGTCTTGTACCTTGGTGGATAAGACCCCAGATGTGTTCTGGGGCAACCTGGTCTTTGACCAGGGAGATCTTGGTGTAATACCAAGATGTGCTAATGTGTGATCCTCTTCCTCTCTCCCAAGATGGTCCATAGGACCTAGGAGAGACTATGAAGATGGGCATGACCACATTGTGTGATGTATCTCCGTATGCAGTGATGATAAAGTTTATTGGTCACCTTGAGATTCATATGGACAAGTTTTGCCACTAAGAAAACCCCTTGATTGATCTTCACCCTTGGTTTTTGAGTTTGGGTATGAGTAGGGTTTTTAATTTTGTTTTAGGGTTTTGTAATGATTAAATTAGAAATATTAATTAATATTTAATGTGACATATTAATTTAAGATTTATATTAAATAATGTCATTATATTAATTAATATTTTATTAACCTAAGCCCTAGCCTAAAACTATAAATTGGAACCCTACCTCACTATTCCCTTACACACTTACTCTCACTCACTCTCTCACTCCTCACTATCCTTGCTGCGGCTACCTCAGGTTATGCTTTCTTTTGGTGTTGGAGCGACTCTTCCTTTTCTTTGTTTCAGATCTAAGGCTGAATTGATTGTACACCTATCAGGCTGGGAGCTTCCTCTGGTTTTTTTGTTTGTTGGTGTAGAGGGACTACCTCTTGACTGTCCAGACCAACCGATTGACATCTCCTCTAGCTGTCGGTCTGTGTATAAGAACCGCAGGCTGACTCTTGACAGTGCAAGGGTGCCGCGACCCTCCTTCAAGATGACCGCTGGGTGTGTTGAGGCACCAGCGCCTCGGCTTCCTCTTCCTTGGTGGCTGTTGGGTGTATTGAGGCACCAACCCCTCCTCCTCCTCTTCCCTGGTGGCTCCTCCTCTCCTGTGCCCTGCTGCTGAAGGGTTTTTGCTGCCACTATTAAAGGGTTTTTGCTGTCCCTGTTGAAGGGTTTTTGCTGCCCCTGTTGAAAGAAGTTTTTGTTATGCGTGCAAAGTGAAAATTTCTTGCTATCCTCTTGTGCAGATCTGTGGAAAGTTTTTCCTGTGGTTGATCTCTTTGCTGTTAAGATCTGGGGAAGGATATTATTGTGGTTGATCTCCTCACTGTCCAGATCTGTGTGAAAGATTTTCATGTGGTTGATCTCCTCACTGTCCAGATCTGTGTTAAGTGTTTTCTTGTGGTTGATCTATTTGCTGTCCTAGCTCTGTATGAGGGTCTTCTTGTGATTGTTTTCCTTGCTGTCCAGATCTGTAAGAGATTTTTCTTATAGTTGATTTCCTTGCTGTCCAGATCTCCTTCCTATGCTATCGCGATCTATTGGAGGGTTTCTTGATGGGGTTATTTGTTGTTCAAGACTTTGGATTTTTGATTGTCTTCCTTGAGGCTTCCTATTTATTAGCAAAACAGTCCTCTGATCTCCTTGACAGAGATCAATCTTTAAGTGATTGATCAATGAACCTAAACTAGATCTGAGCATATCACAGAGGTTTACATTCACTTGTGTGCCGTGCTCTTCTATAATTGTTCAAGAGGTAAATCTCAGTTGTAAGTTTGAGTTGCTTCAGTTTGAGTTAATTATTTGTTTCAGATCTACTAGTTTTACATACTTAGAAATATTTGTTGCTTTTAGATCTATAATTGTTTGTTTCAGATCTACTAGTTTTACATGCTCAAAAATATTTGTTGCTTTTAGATCTATAATTGTTTGTTTCAGATCTACTAGTTTTACATGCTTAGAAATATTTGTTGCTTTTAGATCTATAATTGTTGTTTTCAGATCTACTGTATTTCTTATGTGCCTCTGATCATAAATCTTTATTTAGAGCTATTGTGTACTCACTGATCTAGTAACAAAAAAATTATGAAAATTATTATTTCTGTTCTTTTCCCTATTTTCTAACACTACCCCTTTGGAGGTGGTAAATCCCTCTGATGTTGGGAATTTATGTTCTGGGTTGGTATGCGGGCATTCTAAGGTGGATCTATTAGGATACATGATTTACAAGGCCCTTAACTATTCACTCATTCTTTTTCTATGTAAAAGGTGATTGTGTTTTGTAAGGGTTGTCATACCCATGGTTTAGCACACCTTACCCACATGGAACCTCTCTTTCATATGTATGTACTATGTACCACACTTGGGCCTTCAAAGGACATTCTGCACATAATTATTCAATTGCACATTTTTGAGTCACATCATGGACTTTGAGGCCTTGGTCACCCTCTTCGAGTGTTCGAGGCATGAATGAGCTACTTTTATTCGCATGGACATCATCTACGCTCGCCATGTGTCAAAATCCAGGACAATCCTCTCCTTTGGTACTTTTTTAATGCAATTCACCCACTAAAAGAGGGCCGACTTCATTTGGGAGCGCTTCATGAGGACATTGGGGCTATTTTGAGCCTAATTTGACGATATGGAGGTCACCCATGTGACTTAGTATTGGATTGGGGTCACTTCACACTTACTCTTTCGATGTGGATGCACTTTTGGACCACCTTTTGATGGGTTGTTGAGAAAAATGGAAGAAGTTATCCACTTAGAAGGGCTTTATTTGACTTGGGGAAGGCTGTCCCCTTGATTGAAGGAGAATGTTGGAGCTAGGTTGGTCGAGGATTATTCCATGCCACATTTTAAGCTCCCCCTCAAGTCTTTTTAAGTGGAACGTTGTACCAAAACGCCAAATCGGCCCTCTTAGAAGCTTGACGTCATTTTTTTTGTTGGGGGTTTTACGACCCATTTTTTGACTTGGAGGGTTACTCCTATGCTTCATGGAGGTGCCTTGACCTTAGGTATGGACGTGGCCAAGCTTTGGAGACATATTTAAAGGATTTACAAACATTATTTGAGCATTTTTGGAGCACATTTTGTTGAAGCCGCCCCCTTTAATGAGGGTTTCTAACATGTAAAACATCATTTGATTGTACTTTTTGACTTAGTCTTCGATTTTGTGGATGACAAGTCATTTTATTTTATTCCTTAGCCTAATTTTGGGGAATAAAGAGTGGAGAGGAGTTGAGAGCTTCATCTATAAATATAGACACTCCTATCACTCATTTTGTTGTGAATTGTTGGAGATCATTATTGGAACCATTTAATAGAAGATCTTTACTTTGTGTTTTTTTAATGTCAATTCTTGGAGCTCTATCTTTATTGGTTATTATTCTTGGTATTTTTAAAGGAAATTGTGAATGATTCCTACATAAACTAGCAAGATCGATCCATCGAGGAGTTATCAACTACTTGGACGGAGAAGGTCTAGGGTTTGTATCTCTTCCTTCTTCCCCAAAACAATTTGGTAAGTGCTTATCTCTTGTCTTGATTATTTCTATACTCCTTGGCAAGGGTTTTAAGTATTCTTTTCAAGTCTTTTGTTGATCTTGTTGTTGAAGAATATTCCCTTGGGTAAACCCTTCTTTTAGGGCCTTGTTTTCATGGTTTGTCGTGATTAGCAAAGAGACTACTAGCTTTGTGGCATGTTGACCACCTATTCAACTAGGGGGTCAACTCCATGTACCATGAAGATATGCATCATCAGATGCTACGAAGTCAGAGACTTCCTGGTTCTACAAGGCATTTTTGGCCTTAAAAACATATATTTTTGTAATTGGAATTTCCACTCCCTTGCGTGGGATAATAATGTAATAGGTCTGCATAGATCATAGTTAGGTGAGTTACCTTATGATTTCTTCATTAGGAGAGTTCCTTTCATTGAGTGTTTTTTTTCCTTAGGTTATTAATTTGGCCTAACCAGCCTTATTAATTTCCCTTGAGTTTTTTACTCGCACAAATAATTCCTCCAAAGTGGTGAAAGGCATTCTAATGGTGTCATCCTCTGGTAGCTAGTGTTTAGGAATGATGTAAATGACCATGTAAGACATCTCTAGAAGTTGTGCGGAATTCCGTAGAGTCTAGATAGGTTTTTTTTAATTAATTAAAATTCCCTAAGGTTGGGTAATTTAATTAATTAATGTTTAATAGAAATTGTAAAAACTAGGTCCTTGGGCTTTTTCTAGGGGTATTTGTGCTCAAAAGAAATGGAATGAGACCCCCTACACCCTTGGACCAAGTTTCAGCTCAGTTGGACAACTTTTGCTAGGTGTTTGTCCATAGGGAGTCCAAGTCAGTCAAAACAACAATTTTAATTGCTAAAGCTTGACATGGTAAAAATGTCAATTTTTGTAATCTTGAGCAAATTGAGTAAAGTAAAGATGGGAAATGATGAGAAAACACTTTCCTAACCTTTTCCAACCCTCACATCACCCCCTCACCTAGCCATTAAGCAAAAACGCCATTTTCCCTAGAGAGGTGTGCCCCCCTTCTAGAAAGTCTACAAAAAGTAAAAAAATAATAAAAAAATTAATGGGAGACTTATTTTATCCCTTGGTGCGCCTCCCTAGACCCTACAACTCATCATTTGACTTGTCAAAGCCTTGCCAACTCCCTCCAACTCATTGCCACTTCATCCATCCATGCCAAAACCCTAGAGTTGGGGCTCCCTTCTTGAGATTCTCACTTTGACTTGGATTTTGACACTTGGCTCTCATCCAAGAGGGGTAGCTTTGCCTTCCCAAGTATAAATAAGAGCCCTCCCTCACTCATTTCTCACCATCTCTTGAGCTATTGTTATGCTACCAATTTCTTCCCTCACCCCTCTCTCATCTTCCATTTTGCTTTCACTCATTCTTGCTCTATTTTGGAGAGGAGCTTGGAGCAATTAGTTGCTGCAACATCCACATTTGGGTAATAAGAAAGAGCTTTGGAGGACCTTGGTGTACATGAGATTTTGTCTTGGTGCACATGCTTTGGAGTTGATCTTGTTCCATGTGATTGCTTATTTGAGGTCTAGAGTAGATATCTAAAGCAAATTAGTTTGTTTGGATAGATCATGCAATAGTGTAGTTGTAGATCTACTTGAGTAGGATAGTAAGTAGTGCAAATTAGTTTGTATTACTTGTTTATCTTATCAACTATTTGCTCCTATCTCACATTGGCTTCACAAATTGCAGGTAAGGGTTTGTAAGGTTGGCTTCAAGTTGGAAGCTCTCCTTCATAACCTAACTCAAACTCCTCTCTTTCTTGAAATATTTTTCTATTCATACATATTTGTGTTATTGGTTTGCTAACACTCTTAGATAGGTCAATATATCACACTTATTTTTCAGAAAATTTTATGCAGAAAATTTCTGTTGAAAAACAAAAATTTTCTTAACTTTTTTGTGTGTTTTGCAGCATTTCCAGCAAGCAATAGCTTGCTGTTTTTTGCAAGTTCTCGTTAGATCTAAGGGAAGTGTTGCCCATTTTCATCCACAAAACACACAAAGGACCTCTCCTTTGATTGGGTAACAATTCCCAACCTTTTCTGTAATGTTCCTGACTTGGCTAGTCTAGGAAATGTTGCTAATGTGTGTGTAGGATCAAAGGTTTACAACATATAAATGATCATACAAATAATAAACGCGACAAAGGACTGCAAAGTTTGTATTATGATATCTCTGTCGATTACAAAATGGCCGAATGTGGCTGAATGAACTGACAATACTCGACTAGATCAACAGACAAAGGATCTTAGCCGGAATACAAATAAGCAACTGCAGCCAATGTTTTAAAAACCGAAACCGGTACCGGAACCGGTCGAGGGTCCAACCGGAACCGGAACCGGAACCGGTAATAAACCGGTCGAACCGGTTTCAATGAACCGGTTTTTTTAAAAAATACATAAAATATTTAAATTTTAA
>WSFP011481204.1:0-16147 GCA_009831015.1 Picea engelmannii | reverse complement strand
AAAAAGCATAACTTCTAAGCTTATGATTCATTATCCAACTTCAACCCATGATCCTCATGCACATGCCAAATGCATTAAATATGACACTTTATATGAGACAAGGACTAATGTACCTCATAATGTGTTGGACTAGTGTGAGAAACTCTTATGTACAATTTTTTTCTTTTGCATTAATAAATTGCCTCAAGTGGCCACGTTGGCTGGTGTCGTGGATTGTTTCCCTCTTAGAGGGTTTTAACCACATAAAAACACTAGTGTATTGATCTTTGATCTGGTTGTGTGAGTGGTTGCTTAAGGTGTTCGTCCTATGTGGAAATACCATGTTTTGTTGAACATGGTATCAAAGCTACAAATGCACTTCATCAGAAAGCTCATTCACGATTGTGTTCTTGAAGTGTTCTTTTTCCCTACAGATGATTGAGTTGCAGACATTTTCACAAAGTCTCTTACAGAAGCGAAGTTTTCCAAACTTCGATCTATGTTAGGAGTTCATGAAGTTGTCATTAAGGGGGGATAGGCTCTAATGCCTCCTTCCTTCTCCTATTTGTGTCACCTTTGTAAATCCTTCAATCCTATCCCAAGTTGTTCTGGATATTTAGACACTTAGGAGTTAGCTAAGATCAACTTGGTCTAATGTGTCTTTAAGTAAAAGTGTGTTTCTTTAGTATGCATTTGTAATTATGTAATCCATCGGTCACAATATGTTCTAGACATAGATTGATCCAACGGCTCATATTCTCCTCAATATTAACGGCTATTGATCGGTGGCTTAGCACTCAATTGGTCCATGATCTCTATTTAAAGAGCATGGTGGGTCATTTGTTGAAGATCAATTGTGAGAAACTCTTATATAAAAAAAATGCATTAATAAATTGCCTCGAGTGATGGCATTGGCTAGGGCCATGGACTGTTTCCCTCTTAGAGGGTTTTAACAACATAAAAATACTGGTGTATTGATCTTTGATCTAGTTGGGTGAGTGGTTTCTTAAGGTGTTCGTCTTGTGTGGAGATACCCTATTTTGTCGAACAAAATTCAGCAAGAAAAGAGGATTGTGCCTTGCTCTTTTCTTCTCAGATTAAAATGCAAAATACAAAGAAAGATTGTCTTGCTATAGAGTACAATAGACTTTGTGACCTGTTACTCCTACATAATTGCCTCAATAAGGAGTACAATAGATGTTCTAGCTTGTGATTGGTTGCTATAGTCCTTTGTTCTACTTCAATATCCCACTCCTTTGTCTGCTCAATGATCGAACAATAAATCATTACAATAGGAATAGAACCCCTTTCTTCCCTTGTGACTCACTTTTTAACATGTCTTGATAGTCATCTAAGGTTAGGGATTTTGCATGCCCAACTCTTGATTAGTGTTAGGGTGTTAGACCCTCTATAATCTTCTTGAAAGTCCACTATAGCAAAAATAGGCATTTAGTGTGCTTGATTTATTCTTTAGAGCTTATGCAAATTTATATGGGAGAGTTTACTTGAGTTAGTTCCTAAAGAATAGGATCTCCAAAATGTCCTAAGACTCTAATAGAATGATCGCCATCTATTCTAATTTCTATGTATGAGTTTGTTACAACCCAACAACCTTACTTACAATAGTTTATTCACGTATACTATGATTTATAAAGTATTCTAACATCACAAGTGACTAGCTCCACATGAGTAGTGAATGGTGAAAGCATAGCTCAACTTGTTGGAGGCATAACTCCCTCATACAAACCCTAACCAAGGTGCTCTTTGGACCATTGGAAAGCTCTCAACGAGTGGAACAATGTCAAGGAGTTGGGAACTTTTTCACAAATCTTTTGACTCCAAAACAGTTGTTTAAATGCCTAAAACAATCTCTAGAAGTTTCACGACCCCAAGTCACCAAATCAGAATTAACCCTTAAATTGGGCCTAACAGGGCCATGGCTCTGACTTTCCACCTTAGAAAGTACCAAAACAAATGCTAAATTATATAGTGATCCATTTTGGATCAACAGTCATTGACTTCAGGCATGGCCAAGTACAGCAGAGACACTGAGGAACATGGAAAACAAAGTGATCAAACTGGGGAAAATGGACCTATGATAAGTTTGATGCATCCAAGGAAGAGCATACCAGGGTATCAAGGAGAGCATTCAGGGCTCGCAGGAGCCCTCTTCCAGGGGGGTATTACTATGATACCTCGTGAATCCAAAGATGAGGTTGAAGACTGAATAGTGAACACATTGTAAGGTTCTAGTTTCCTTTACCTTAATCTGTGTAGGAATGTCTGAGCCTTTTAGCAGTGCTGACCTGGAAGGATACTCCAGCCTTCAGAATTTCGTATTTGTTCTCGGATATTTCTGTAGTATATTTTTGTATTTAATAGAATGTTCGACTTGCCCATGTTGAAAAAAATATCGTTTTGAGTGATTAAGAAGAGATGTTCTGTAGCGGATTGTTTACTAGGAATGGAATTTGAATTGCTCTTCGGAACAGAAAGATGAAACTAAACTTTTATATCGCAGCGTAGCAATCGATGAATACACGCATGCGCACATACAATGAAAACTTAAAAGCAATGAAGTAGTAATGATGAAAATTTCAAAGTAATGAAACGATAAACAACCTGTGCAAGGAGGGCCTCTGCATCCTGTTGTCTGAAACACAGTAACCCGAGGGACCTTGAACTATTCGGGTCCGAAACCAACACAAATTCATTGTTCGCATTGCTGACGGTGTAAACAGGAACTCCCTCAAGCGTCTTGGCCACATTCACTGTACTCAAAGCAAGCTGAAACACAGCCTTAGGCTCCCAGGACTCTTGTCCACCGGCCGAAACACTGGCAAAGCATGGCACTACACGTTGCCTTGGCCTCGCTGCATCAGAAATAACACTCCCCAAGCAAGCCTTGAAATCCTCGAATCTCTGCCCTAATTCTTTGCCAAACCTGAACCATGGATGTTGCTGAAACCAAACAATATTCATTACAGTCACTATACATTATCATTCATAAGAAATCGATAACCTAACCTATTTGACCGTCGGAATTCGAAATAACCCAAAGATAAGCCCTGGAATGCAAAATGAACCAGAGAAAAACCCTAACATACTGCCAAATACCTTCGCAGCCGATGCATTCGTCCTCGATGTTAAACACTTGAATAAATTAGAAACCGCGTTGGTTAAATGAGGAATTGTGTGGTTATTTACAGCCGATACTGGAAATAGTTTAGGGGTATTATTATTGGATTCGGGTGGCATTATAGTTCTGTTAATGGCGCCTGAACGCTCGAATGGGTGAAAATTCGGTAGCAGTTTGTCGATGTTTGGGATTAGAGTGTCTTTGAGGGAAAATGCGGGATGGAATTTGGATGAAACAGTGCGAGAAGTGGAGGATTCAAGTGAGCAATCCATGGCTGACGAAGGGAGGGAAGATTTCATTGTAAATGATTATTGCAGCAGAGCAAGAATGAACAGGAAGCTACTGCTTGTCTGTCAATCTATCTGCCTAATACTGTTAAGAACATCGACCGATTCTCTAGTTATTATATGTTCTGTTGTTTTGGATATCCATTCTTTCCAAAAAGGAATCTCGTCTGCTGTCACCGGGCTTGTAGTCCTGCTAAATTATTGGAGGAAGCGCCCTTCATTAGATTTGCATCCAGCATAAGGGAATATAGGCATTTAAACGAGGCATACGCACAACCATTTCTCTTGTACATTGAACAACATCAAGCAAGACCTCCATTTCTCTTGTACATTGAACAACATCAAGCAAGACCTCCATTTCTCTTGTACATTGAACAACATCAAGCAAGACCTCCTCCTAATTTGACATTTCCATGGAGTAGGTTAAACTTAGTGGGGATTTTTTCTCCCTTGTCATAATTTGGTAATTTGGTGATACAAGTTAAGTTTTTGGTCAATTGAAAATTCTAATTGATTTTGTGAGTATTTGGGTTGGTTTAAAATGAGGCAAAACTCATAGGGGTAAGGTTTTACAACACATAAAGCTTCAATTGTGTGAAACTCGGGCTATCTTTGAAATTTTGATGAGATTCAGCGCATATTTTGGTCTGAAATTGGAATCTATTTGCTACAAGTTTAACCTATTCCAATCTCCATTGCCAAAAATTTATGATGATGATTGTTCAAAAATTAAGTTATGAGTGCTTAAATTTATGTAAGCAATAGTGTCGAAAATGTTAAGCCAGGATTTTGTTACTTGTAATGTCTTTGTGGAATGCTTCGTCTGAGTTGCAGTTAATGGTTACTTGTAATGTCTTCATGGAATGCTTAATTTGAGTCGTCGTTAATGATTATTTAGATTTGCATTCTTCGTTGTCAAAAATTTTGTAATAATGATTACTCAAATTTTAAGTTTGAGATTGGTCAAATTTATGTATGGAATAGTGTTGTAAGTGTCGAGTCAAGTTTTTTTACTTGTAATATCTTCATGGAATGTTAAGTTTGAGTTGTAGTTAATATTTTCTCGGATTTGCATTCTTCATTGTCGAATTCGTTGTGTGAGTGATAGTTGAGAATTTGAGTTTAAGATTGGTCAAATTTTTATATGGATTAGTGTTGAAAATGTCATAATTTTGTTAAGTACATTTTATTCATGGAATGTCGAGTCCAAGTTGTAGTTTATGATTTCTTGGATTTTAATTCTTCATTGTTGAATTTGTTGTGTTGAAGATTGTTGAGATTTTAAGTTTAAGATTAGTAATGTTTGATTTTTAAATTTTTAATGCCTCGTTCAATTCCAAAGACTTGAGTAAATGTTTGTTTCATTGAAATTGCAATCTCTACCAATGTATTGAAATTGTTATTGTTGAAATTATTGAATCGTTGTAACTAAATTAGTTGACATATGTATTGTTTTTAATCAAACGACATAAAATTAATAGAGTTCCTCTACAAATACCAAACTTACAAGTTCCAAACTAAACTTCTTTGGCAACTTACGTAATAGATTTTGAAAATGGTGCACAAATGGTCACTATGCGTTGGAGTCACCTATAAGCCCAACCCTAGAGGCACTACCATTGTTTATTTGTTATAGAATGAAATGAAACATAGAATTAGATGATAAAAAGGAAAAATTCTTCATATGGAGGACCACAAATAACGAGGCATATTATATTGCCCTTTTTAAAGGACTTAATGCTACCAAATGATATGGTGTGGATGATATTGATGTATTTGCCAACTCAGTATTTATATGTAGCAATGTGAAAGGTAAAGATGTAGTTAGAAAAGACAATTGCATACTCTTATGTACATAAGCAATAATAGTTGCTAATCAGTTATGTTTATTTAGCACACACCACCATGGAATTGGCGAGGAACATGTGGAGGTTTAGAGTATTTGGAGTGCTCTATTAACTATGGCAAAGTCATTTCCAATTAAGCATGCCGCATATGATGTCGATCAAACATCACCCCCCTCAATCTTGGGTGATCAACATCAATATAGACATCATATATGTCAATGCTTCATTGTTATGAATGTTGTGGCCTATGTGATGGTGTGGTTGTTGTTTGCATGTACATACACTGCAACACAAAACTTATACCTTGGAATGAATGTAAGGTTCAACTATTAAGTAATTTGAAATAAGTTTCGATTTTAAAGTCTTGGAGTTTGTTAAAAAAAATCTGAGTTTATAGGGGTGGCAGGTTCAGAGGGGATCATTCTTGATCCCAAAGGAAAGCAAGAAATCTCTTTTTCCTAATGACTAGGGGAGACCACATGCAATCAAGTGGAGAATGATTGGTGTTACTTCAAGGTTCAATACAACTTAAGCATCGTGGAATATAGCAATTCTTGGTGATTGGGGACTCAATAGTAATTTTTTGGCATGCGCACTTCAATACAATACCTTATGAGCCTTCTCTAAGTTGAAACATCATTAGAGCCCAAAACCTGGTTAAAATTTTTGCACAATGTGAATACTGGACAAATATGCAAATGAAGGGGTTGGTATGCCCATGGGAACTATTAGGAAAATTGGGGGAAGCCTGGCAATCCAAGATCTCTCATGATACAAACTACAATAACCAAGACAAAGATTGGTCACTCACATACAAGTAATAAGTGGCAAGAGCATTCATTGGAGGTTGTAGGATTAAATAGCAGTCAATCTTGCTCAAATATTCCTTGTTATATGATGGAGGTGAAAGAATTAAACAATGAAGGGACGAGATTTTCAACTCCCTGTGGTATTAATCCTAGTCGTGCTTAGGAATTAATAGAAGGTCATTTCCCCTTTGCTAGTCTTTCTCTATAGCAGATTTCACATGAAGCTCATTTCCCTCCTGTTTGTCATTCACCTTTTCTAGTCATGCCCTGCAACAGAGTTCACCTAAAGCTCATTTCCCTCCAATTCGTTGTGCCTTGCAGTAGAGGACTAGAGTCATTTGGAGAGATATACCTCACCTATGCTAAGGGGTGACACTTTGGAAGGTAGACTTATGTGCAGGAAACTTTAGGAATATGGAAAACTTCCATGGCCACTATGGTCATTGTGTATCATGTGATTCATAACTCTGTAGAGGCATCAGGTGGTGTGAGAGACACATTGAGGAAGTGCAAGACTACTTCTCTCTATACAACAAAAAATGGGAAGGTTGGAGGAAGGACTATGAAAGGAGAAGTGCCTCGAAAGCACAAACAATGTCAAGGCAAATATTGGGGCTTAGTCAATAGATAAAGATAATTCAAAATCGTCAGAGGGGAAATGAAATAAGTGCAAGAAACAATTCACTAAGAATTCACGAGGTTGTAGACAAAATTGATATGGTACATGGTAGAATAGAAGAGTTGGAGACTGCAAAGGACAATGCAAATGTTGGAAACAAGTAGGTGGCCCATCCCTCCCTCCCAGCTGGATCATTTGGAGAGGATATTGTGATGGATAAAGAGGAATCTACCATGCAACAATTGGTAATCCAAGCTAAGCTATGAAACAATCATCGACCATTCAATTGACAAAGTCAGGTAACAATATGGAAGCCCATAGTGGGCCTACTTGCCTTTAATTTTTTATCAATGTAATTTTCTCGAAAGCAATAATTTTGTTAGGGAAATTCACAAGGTTATATTCCTATCAGATATATTGTCACATATTAAGAAGTATTTATCTAAAAGGATAGGGTAGGAAGTAAACCCACAATTTTGTGTTTTGGTTCAGTGAACTTAATTCTAATTTTTTTTTTAGATGTAATATTTTGTTGAATGCTTCAGCTATAGTTCTATCTTAATTCAATCTTATAACCATTTTTATTCAAAAAATAAATAAATAAATCCAAGTTTGTACTCTTGCATTTTCAATTAATTATGAAAGCATGATTTGTATGGCTTTTGCAACAATGAAAGACATTCTTGATGAGGAACGGTGTGCCATTACTTTTTGGAAACTATTTGATAGTTCTGCCTTATCTATAAAATTATTTGACTATTCTGCCTCCTTTAGGAAACAATTATGATAACGATTTCTTATCTCTTGATCGCATTTTTGGAAAACCCTTTTAGGATAAAATTAGTTATTTGCACAATAGTGAAGTTATATATTTGCATGGCCTTTTTGGCATCCTTTTTTATGTGTTTGACTATAAGAATTTGTAAATTACAAGAAAACTAGTCAGTTATGAATGATTTATGAGACCTTATTTGCTTATCTAATGATATGGTTTACGTGCATTAGTGTTTGACACATTTCATAGAGATGTTTATGTGAGTTATTAATGCCTGGATACAGTTTATTGATTTGTGAAACTAACACACTTGTGACTTTCTTATTACGCCACGAAGTTGGTTAATAATCCAAATGATAGTTACAATTATTATATACTGCGAAGTAGATGCATTGACAATATAATTTTTAGTATTTGGTGTTTATCAATTTCTATATTTTCCATTCCTTAGATTGCTCATTGTTTACTGTCAAGTACATGGAGTAGAGTCATGTTTTCTTTCAATATGTAAAGTGTGGGAAGCAAATTACGTTAACATTAGCACTATCCAAGGTAAAAGTTTGATGTGCCATTGCACATTTTTCCTAAAAAGTTGCCACAAGAGTATCCATTATTTGTAGATATCCAATCAAATGGTCAAGCAAAGCAAATATCGAAGAGAAGTACTAATTGTGTGGCCTTAACCCCTACATATAGATTTACCAAAATTATTAGAGGTGAGGACATGAATCTCGACACTCCTTGTAATTTCCAAGTGTAGTAAGCAAACCACTAGCACACAGGGGTACAACTCCCTTGTGCTACAAGTTGTAAGTATTTCATAAGTTCTTATTGAGATGTTAGTAATGAGAGTGCATATCTTCTGTCATTAGTCATATGTACTGTATTTTTTAAACTACTTATGCGGTTATTCTTGTTCATATGACCCTAAGGATAAAAGAGGAGCTCATCAATCAACTAAATGAAGGAGACCATTTGGGAAGAAGAGGGGTCGTCAATGCCATTTCAATGTCAAGATCTTGGCTCAAAGTATGTAAATAGCAATATTGACATACAATATGTATGAACATGAAGATGAGGATAGATGGCCCTGTCGTGGATGGCTTGACACATCAAGCAATGCGAGGCCATGCATAATCCTAGGCTCTTAAGGGACTTAGTGCCTCATGTTGAAAGTTTGTTATTTTTGGAGGTGTCGATTGACCCAGTTTATAAAATGCATATTAAGTGACATGTTGACATAAATCCAATGGATCTTGATATAAATTTATTCATGTATAGGAGAAATGTTATAAACATATGCAGTCACTTGATGAAGAGAAATTAGCAACTTCATGAGAAGGATGAAATGAGTGTCAACCTTTGGTATAAAAAAGAATAGGCCTCATATTTATTTTCCCAAAATCTCGATGGTGTAGAGGTCCCATTTATTATGGGTATTCAAACAAAATGGGGGTTTGAGACCATGGTCAAACTATCTCATAATATATTAATATGCATGGATGCAACAATCAGTGCAAATAAATACAATTTGTGTGATTTAGATCATTGATCATTTATCATTGTTTGGGTTGTGATTCAAGGTTATTAATAGCCTGAATTTGACATTGTGTGTTCTTTGAATATGGTAGCATTAGTTGTGTAGACTTGTAGATTTGGACAAAGAACAAAGTGGGGCACTAATGCAATGGGTTATGGTGTCACAAAATAGATCATTTGATATTGCTCAATGGTTGGAGAAACTCTTGCACAAGTGCTATGAAATCTACCCTAATTGAAAAGTTGATGCATTCATGGTCAATGATGCTTTGAGGTAACTTTAATCTAGCCATTTTTCAACTTGTAATTATTCAAAGATAGTCACACCAAAACACATTGAATTTAGTAGGAGAATCATAGTGATCTTGTGTTTTTGGCATATACTGAGGACATGGCCAAAAAATGCACCAAGGATGGTAAGTTCTTCAAAGAAAACAAACATGATGTTTGCTAAATTACTCTATATCATGAATCATTGTTCCACTTCTGAAACAATGGGTAATGTAATCGACAACTTCATCGAATTCGCAAATAAGGAGAATTTCTTAGAAATTTTCAATAAAAATTGGGTAGCAAGAGATAAGATATGTAAGTTTACACATCCTTCATTTTTGTTTATGTTTTTGTATCATGCCAATGAGATGGATATCATTTTCATATATATAGAAAAATTCCCAATCCACTAAAAAATTTCTTCGCATTTAGGGATGTGCGTAAAAGGTTGCCTTGATTACCCTCATGCAAATTAGAAGACCAATAATTCCATGGAGTCATACCATTGGTTCTCAAAGATAAAATTTATATACGATCAAAGAAGTAAATGTGCTTTGGGATGGATTAGTTGATGTTTGTGTGCCTCAAAAGTGTTGAGCCATATTCATGGTTTAAGGAAATAATGAAAGAACAAAGCTATCTCAATAGATACAAGTAATATTGAATGAGAGAAAAGATAAATCCCAATTTGAATTGGTAAAATCTAGCCAGGTAAAGGTTGAGGATTTCGTAATGGAAAACTTTCAATGGAAGAGTATTTGAGTTGTCCAAGGTCAAGGTTTTAGTTTTGATGGCTTACAAGAAGAAGTACATTTGGCGTAGAGACAAGATTCAATAGTGGCAACAAAGGCTAGTCGGTCCCCTCCCTCATTTAAGGATGTGGTATTAGGGGAAGCGACCAGGCAACAAGCAATGGGGGGTGCAAGAAATATTAGTAAAGAGGCATTGGAACCTTGTAAAGAGTTAAGGGAGTATAGCATGCCTGGGGTGTAGAGGGAACCTCTTGAACGAGAGAGAAAATGTATTAGTGGGTGTTTAGCAAATATAATAGAAAACCCTAGATATGAGGTTACCTTTGATCTAACAAGTGGATATATACAATACATGAAGTGTCATGTAGTAATTGGTAAGTTTCTGGGTATATGGTCTTTAGATAAGGATCTGATCAAGTAGATAAATACTAGGTGGAAGCCCAAGGGGTGGGTGGACCCAAAGCTAGGATCTAAGGGTTTCTTCATGGCAATTCACACACACGGAGGATAGAGAAAGAGTATTTGAAAAAATGGTTTTATTTTTTAAACTCGGCTATATTTCATTTGATATTCTATATGGAAATATTTAGCCTAGAGAAAGAAGATTTCACATAAACTCATGTCTGCATATGCCTCTATTTTTTGTCTTGGGAGGTATAGGAAGAAGAAACATTGGAAAGGATAGGGAATACAATGTGAAGCTTTGTCAAAACCTCAAAATTAACTAGAACATATAAGTATGCTACTTAGGCTCGTATTTGGATATACATAGGTGATTTCCCAGAGTCAATTTCTATCAATGTCCAAGACTGATAATGGACATATACCCTAGATTACGAGCACATCCCATTATGATGTTGTAAATGTCATGATCATAGGAACCTCTTATGATATTATTTGCTTAATGGCATTACCATACCAAGAAAGAAAAGAGAAGAAACAAATAAGGAGGACTTTATTAAAGTGCCAAGAAAAAATAAAATTAGGCAAGAAAAATACCAAACTTGCAAACAACAACAGTGCCAAAGTAGGTAATAGATTCCAAGCCCTAGAATCAAATATGGATGGGGATATAGATACTCAAGGTCCAATTAGAGGGGAGAAGTGGAAATCAAGGAAAAACTAGAACACTCTAGGGAAGTTAAGGAACCAACAAAGGGAGAACATGAAAGAAGGAAAATGAAGACAACAACATCAAGCATAGGAGAGGTAGTGGGACATGTAGAATTAGGTATGGAAACAAAAGAGGAGGACCTAGCAGAACTGAAGGAAGGTGACGTAGTCCAAGACAAAGACACAAAAATCGTAGAAGTAGACTTTCCTGTGTTAGTAAAAAAATACAAAGAATGACATCTAACCAGTCTACCTAAAAGCCAACTTCATATACCATAGAAAGAAATATTGAAATGGGAAACTAAAATAGGCTTAAAAAAACAATCCCAAGGATAGTCAATGTCTTTTGGAATCTGGGTGAATCCTTGCAAACCTCCAAAGAATTTAGGATGAGAGGGGGGGAAGAGAGGAAGGAAATTCAAGGAAACTCTAGGAAATTGTAGGATGTTCTAGGAAATGTTTCTATACCCCACAGACTGTACAAAAAGAATGGAAGATTTGTAGGTGATTATTATAAGGGAGGGGAGGAATGCAGAGCAGATAAAACAATAAGAACTAATGAAAGATCAATTTGAAGTGAGAGAAAAGAAAGAGGATATCTTATGGAGACAAAGTCAAGGATCCAGTGGCTTAAGAAAGGTGACAAAAATGTTAGGTTCTTCCAAAACTCAATGATTAACCATAGACACCAAAACAAAATTACCTCTTTTCAAAATGGGTAAGGGGAAAAGTTGAAAGTTGTATTCATGCTTTGGTCACAGTGGAGTAGAATGTGAGCCTAATGAGATAAATATCTAGGGAGGAAATGGAATTGACAGTCATGGAGATGGTAGTTGGAAAATCACTAGGGTCATATGGTTTCACAATTGATTTATTCTAGAATTGATGGTTAGTTATGGGTACTAAAGTCTGGGAAGTAGTGGAAGATTCTAGAAATATGCAAAGAATCCTCCAAGTTGTCAATCTTACCTTCCTCAATCTCACCCCCAAGGAAGGAAGAGCAAATTATGCATACAAATTTAGGTCAATATTTCTTTGCAATGTGATATAAAAAACCATATCCAAAGTAATTGCTAACCAATTAAGGCCTATAATGTCTTGAGTTACCTCCAAGGAGCAAGGTGGCTACATCAAGGGGTGGCATATATTGGATGGCATCATTGTGGCTCACGAGGCAATCCACACCTTAAAGAATGTTAAGAAAATAGGGATGTTGATTAAATTAAACATGTCTAAAGCTTTTGAGAGACAAAATTGGGATTTTCTAACATAGATGTTAAGTTCCTTCAATTTCTACCAAGAGTGGATCCGTTGGGTAAAGAATCTAGTATCGTCTACTTTCTTCTTTGTGTTAGTGCATGGGTCTTCATCTATCCCTTTTAATCCATCACATAGTATTAGGCAAGGGGATCCTATATCCCCCTTTTATGTTCATTTGGAGTGGAGGGATTGGGAAGAAGCCTTCATCAATCTATTAGTAGGAGCTAGCTAAAAAAACTTAGCCTAAACATGGAGATGAACCTATTATCTCATTTTCAATTCGAGGATGATACAATGCTATCAGGATCTCCAATATCAAAGGAAGTCAAAACTCTTAAAAGAAGTTTTGGACACCTTTTTTCTAGCTTTTGGCACACTCATCAATCAAAGTAAATATCCCATTTTTTATCATTATGCCTTTGAATATTCAACATAATATTGTTAGAATCTTGGGTTTCCAATGTCACTCTCTTCCTTCCAAATATTTAGTTGCTCCTCCAGTGCAAAATGTGTTGAAAATATTTCTTGGGAGGGACTATCAATAAAGTTGGAATAAAAACTTAGCAATTTCACCTTTAGATTCCTCACTCTACTTGGAAAAGTGATTTTGCTAAAAATCAATCTTGCATTCCATGTGTATGTACCTATTTTTGATGTTGGTTGTCTCAACCAAGATTCTTAAAGCTATTAAATCCCTACAAAGGGCCTTACTATGGGGTGCCCCCCCCCAAAAAGAAGTGGGATTTGATGGCATGGGACAAAGTCTGGAGACGGTTAGGAAAAACATGGTGGAGATGGTTAGAAGGAAAAGATGAGCTATGGGGTCAGGTTTGGAGACTCGAATTTACTAGGCATGTATCCAAACAAGATATGATCGAGAAGGAGGGCACGAGATAGGGATTGATGATATAGAATAATACATGGCATACCAAAAGGCATGGTGCAATCACAATGCTTATAGGAAGTCAGATTGGGGAATTAAGTCATTTTCTAGGATGACTCATTGCAACTACAAAAAAAATTAAGGTTGTAGGCTCTTCTTAGGGAATCTAAAGCTTTATTCTACTCTCTCAATCGGTTCCATATTAATCACTACTTGAAGGACAATGTAAAAGGGGAGTGTTGTGGATGACATACTTGGAAATTAGTGGAGGAATGGCTAGCAAGAATAATAAAGTAAGAATTAGAATTTTTGGAGAAGGAGCTTAGGGAAAGGACAATTTGGTGCAGAGAAGGGACTAACACTCGACTCTAGGGCTAACAAGGAGGAGGTAAGTTTTTAGTAAAAGAAGTGTATGGGTTGGAGGATAAACACAATGAGCTTGAGAATTCAAAGATTTCACAACAAATATGGACTCCAATGATCTCACCAAAAATGTATGTGTCTCTCTAGATTTTGGGAAGAAGTAAGTTCTAACATGAGAAAAGTTCCAAAGGAGAGGCTATGCAGATCCTTTATATGCCCGATGTGTAATCAAGAGGAAGAGTCAATGAGACACTAATTGAATTCTTGTGGCCACTTATCAACTTTATGGGATAGATGAGTGGAAGTATTCAAACAATTGGATAGATGGTGGCATGATATTTTAGAAACTTTAGAGGAATGGGGCCCCTCTCCATTTGGGAATCCGATATTAAATAGAGCTTGGCAATTATTCCCAATTTTTCTCCTATGGACTATTTGGAAATAATGTAATCAATGAATCTTCAAAGACCATTGTCAAAATGGTAGCGAGAAAAGCTCCAAAGGAGAGGCTATGAAGATACTTTATATGCTCGATGTGTAATCAAGAGGAAGATTCAATGAACCACTAATTGAATTCTTGTGACCACTCATCTACTTTATGGGATAGATGAGTGGAATTCTTCAAACAATTGGATATATAGTGGCATGATCTTTTAGAAACTTTAGAGGAATGGGGGCCCTCTCCATTTGGGAATCTGATATTAAATACAGCTTGTCAATTATTCCCAATTTTTCTCCCATGGACTATTTGGAAATAATGTAATCAATGAATCTTCAAAGACTATTGTCAAAATGGTAGTGAGAAAAGCTCCAAAGGAGAGGCTATGAATATCCTTTATATGCTCGATGTGTAACCAAGAGGAAGAGTCAATGAAACACTAATTGAATTCTTGTGACCAACCATCAACTTTATGGGATGGATGAGTTGAAGTCTTCAAACAATTGGATAGATGGTGCAATGATATTTTAGAAACTTTAGAGGAATGAGGCACCTCTCCATTTGGGAATCCAATATTTAATAGAGCTTGGAAATTATTCCCAATTTTTATCCTATGGACTATTTGGAAATAATGTAATCAATGAATCTTCAAAGACCATTGTCGAAATGGTAGCGAGATTTGGTTGGAGGTGATTATAAACATAAAGAAATTATCTATGCAACAACTTGGAATGAGGAAGATCTTAATGTTAGGAAAATAGACTTCCATGTTAAACCTAATAGAAGAGAGTTGGATAGATTTAAGCTAGAAAATAAATGACAAAGCAATCACACAGTACACAGAGATTTTACCCTAGAAACCTAAACAGGAAAGCCAACATTCCTTGAGTGTCTTGCTCTATCATTTTCTTATTCATTAATAATAAAAGGTTACATGCCTAACCTTGGTCTACACCTAAGACACGGTCGACATTGTACCCTCTTTCTTTACATAAGAACAACCCTACAACCAATTTGTCTTACATCTACATGACCAACAACCTTTTGCTAAAGATAAGCACGAAGATCAACTACTACATACAACATAATACAATTACAAGATGCATTATTTATAGACTTTACAGTAGGAAAAACCCTAAAGAAAGTCACCCAAAAATGGTTACATATCCACACAAATCATTGGCTACAAATCTCGCGAGTCTCAAGATTCTGTTACTGTCGACTACCGGTCAAATTACCAACCAACCTCCATTCAGTCTTCAGTCGATTACCACACGACCTCCTGATGACCTCTTGTCGACTGACCTCTTCAAATTCAAATTTTCATGGTCAATCACTTGGACCTTCGACTTTCACCCCCAGTCGATCCACCTCGACTAGACTTTCACTACAAAGAATATAACAACCCAACACTTAAATGTAGCACATGAGAGTAGTATATATATAAAGTCTGAGGCATAGGCACAAAGAGTATCCTAACGAAATCCAAGCCCCTTCAAGCTCGAAGAAAGCTCTTTGGAAGAGTGGACAAGGCCACCAAAAGACTTTGTTAAGCTCAACTTTGATGCATCCTCTAAAGGAATTCCAAGTCCATTTAGAATGGGAGGGGTTTTGAGGGATGATAAAGGTAATATTCTAAGAGTTTTTTTTGGTTTATTGGGCCAAGATACCAACAATGGAGTAGAAATTTCATCTTTAGAAAGAGGTCTTCAGATTTCCAAAACCCAAGGATATGACAAACTTATGGTAGAAGGTGACTCTAAAATATAGATAAATGTGCTAAAAAAGTTGTTGAAATAGCTACCAACCGGTGGCTCACGATAGTCCTAGAGTATAACAAAGCTCATAGGCCACATCCTAGCACTTGTACCCATTCATGTTGGGTTCAAGGTGAATGCACTAGAAAATAGGCTTTCTAACAAGGGAGTGAAGCTTAGGGATCAAGATATAGATGTAGTTTGGGAGACCATGGAATTTAGAGCCAATTAATCAAAGGGATGACTACCTTTGCATACATAGTAAAGGTGTAGGGTTCTTGTACAGGGTGTTAAATGGAAGAGATGGAGAATC
>WSFP011481203.1:0-16147 GCA_009831015.1 Picea engelmannii | reverse complement strand
TAAGTAGACCACGGTTCTTTAGGAAGAAGGTGGTTTAACATCCCAGACTGACCATATAACAAATCTAACTATTGGGCCCTAAATATCACTTCTTCCTTAGTGGTAACCCCGGAAGTAGCAACGTCCTTTGCGATAGGAGTGTGAAAAGACTTAAGAAACCATTCTAAAAGAAAGTTAGAGGGTATAGGGGTCTTAATCAACCTCTTTCCTCTACGCCACTCCTAGATATGGTCTGATATATGAGTAGCAGTGTTCTGGGATAAAGTTGACAACAATTCTAAGGCAACATCATAATGAATGTGAAACTGGAAGTGATTAAGAAAGACCGTTACCAAATGACTAAATGTCCCATGTTCCCCCTTGGGTAGCTCAATATACAATTTCACATAAACTTCGATGAGGGTGCGTTGAAATAATCTCAAACAAATAGAATCGTCACTAAGAGAGTTTGATGAGCACCAAAGTTGAAAGGTAGTGAAGTGATCACCAAGATCCTCTCTATTCTTACCTTTGAAATTTGGGATGTCTAAAGGAAGTTTGGTGGGGACCAAGGGCCATGTAGGATCATGAATCATAGGTTCATTCATTAACGTAGAAAAATATGGCAAATTAAGCGTGGCTAGAAAAGAGAGGCAGGGTTGCGACATCTGGCCCCATCCTCCTGGGAAAGATTGTGCTTGCGGATTTGGTGGCCATCTAGGGTTTTGGTAAACACCATGGCCCTATTTGAAATTATAATGCCCTCCTCCAAGTTGATTCATATAAGGTTGTTTGGGCATCATTCCAGTAGGAATGTTCTATTCGGGGTTATAGAAATTTCCCCCAGCCGAATTAGACCTAGGTTGGCGGTTGCCCAAAGTGTGGAACTGACCTCCTTCGGGTTGGAAACTAGAGTATAGAGGTAGATTCGTCATGCCAAATGTATTGGTTGGAATATGCATCATGAAGGTGGGTTTGTAGGAAGAAACTTGAGCTGAAGCTTATCCACCAGGTTGACTATTCCTCCCAGAAATAGGAGGATTGGATCCAGGGTTAAAAGAAGGGACACCCCCCATATTAGGAGTCATTTGAGAGATTTGAGATCTTCCAATTGAAAAAGGAGTGTAGGGAGGTGTACTTCCCCCAATCCCAATGCTATCATTAGGGCCAGTAGCTGCGATGGAGTTTGAAAACTACGAAGTGAAGTTAGGAATACCATAAGAAAATGGACTGGAAGCCATGGGGATGGACCGAACATTGTAGCCCGGTGAGTGGCCAAGATACCCAAAGGGGTTTGAGGTGGTATCTTGAGCATTAAATATAGGCCGGGCCATAGTAATGATAGGTACCTCCGACACTATGACCATAGAGGTTGTAAAAGTCGAAGGAGTGCCATTAACTATAGTTGGTATGGGAGTCAAAGGGCTCCCAAAATTCTGAAGACCAGGTTCAGTACTCATCCTTATAGAATCACAAGTGTGAATGGTGGATGTGTGTGTACCACGTATAATAACTCTATTCCTTTTAGAAGGTAAGGACATGAAATCTGGTGGTAACTGTAAAAGTAGCGAGAACAATGGGGAGGCTGGTTCGACTCCATGATGAATTAAGACTCTAGAGATAAAAAATAAAAAAAATATCCCAAGGCCAACTAGTAAGAAAAGAGCACACCAAAATTCAAACGACCAATATGCATGCAAATGGGGTAAAGTGGCTGAGTGGCCTCCCTCCCTAAAGAAGGTATGTCTCATCCAAGAGGGGCCTGAGATTCCCTGCTAAAGATCAGAGGTAACAAAATCATTTATAAGGGCCCTCATGGGCTTAATAACCAGTCGGTCAGATCCCCTCGGAGAGGTAAGCTTCCATAAAGGTTGTGTGTTGTCCAACCCTTATCTGACCAAGGGTACCTATAGAATAACCCTTGCAAGTAACCTATGAGACACCTAAGTCAAGAAACTAATAAACCATTGTATAATTGATGCATAAGTGACCAGTCATAAGTCAGGTCCACCGTATGGGCATGGTAGCAAAGCTAGAAACCTTGAAAGTACCACCTCTCATGGAGGTAAAGGCACTAAAAAGATCCCCAAATACGAATAGATCCCCAAAAATATCTTTGACGCTAGGATTTATCGGGGGGATATCCCTTCAACCAACTTTGTGCGACCTCGTGATTACCTCCGATGTGAGTGGAGCCTCTTGATATTATGATTATACAATCGATTTCTCCACTCCCTGACTCAGACACATATGTTGATTTAATTTCCTTGGAGAAGTTTACTCACAAAAATCCTATTCCAAGGCACTAAATCCTAGGCTAGTTTGTACACCCTAGAAAATAAAATTGTTACTAAAAAATTTTAAATTATAGCATTGATTTTATGGCCATGATTACTCAAAAAGGTATGGTAATGAAAATCATGGTGTTATGACTCTGCAAGAAAATTAAATATGAAAGTAATGAAAAGTCCTAACTTTAACTTTTGATGAATGATATGCTCCTAAAAAACGATGCAATTTTCAAATTCAAATCTGTGATTCAGAAGTAAAGATGTCATCTTTCACTATATGCACTAATCTAATGATAGAGATTCAAAGACAAAAATGCCAAGCAATGAAAAATGACTATTTTTTTGTCTTTTTAATATATTAAAACTGAAAATGCATGGACTAAAAAATAACTTGATATATAACCCTACTATGTATAAAAAAGAGACTACTCAAGCAAGATATCAAGTAATGAAACACCCAACCCAATGATCAAGGACAATAAAAATGAAAAAATGAAGAGAAACACTTCACGCAGAAATTCAACCAAAAGAGGGTTCCCTGTGATCCCAGAGGCACTCAACAGGCACTACAAAGACCTGAGAAGGCTCAACAAGCATGAAATACCACCCAACAAACACCATACTAAGTAAATAGGCAAGGAAAAGAGGTGTACGTGATTTTTCAAGAAAACACAACGTATATATGCAACTTGTAGGGAGACAAATTGCATGTGTACATGACTGTCAAGGAAAAAGGTGTGCATATGGTTTAAAACAAGGCCATGCAAGGGAGGAAGGATGCAAACTCAGACCCAGAGTGAACATGAGTTGTCAAGCAATGTTATGACAAGAACCACAATAGAAACGAGAGCAATATAAAGAGAAAAGTACTTCAAACCCTAAGGAAGAATATTCATCCCCATTATGGTCACCAATTTTGTTACAAGGAAAATATGTCTATGGCTAGGGTGAACCATGATAGATAGGTATGACTATAGAAATCAACTCTTTCCCATGAACATGCTATATAAACCAATGTGAAAATGAGATAAGAAAGGGACCTACCTCATCCATATGTTTGATGATGTCCATCATTGAGCACTTTGATCCAAAGCTTTATACCTGCAACAATTTCTCAACAAACAAGTGAAGCAAGAATATAGTGATAATATAAAAGGTTAGCACATTAGATAGCATAATCCATTAATATAAAAAACAAACATGCCCATGGATAATAACTCATATATTTGCAAGATATCAATTGGACAGGAAGAGAGTATTTATATTAATAAATGATCAACATAAGTGAAAATATTACTGACTTTCATGTCGACATAGTTTGGAACCAAGAAACTGAGTTCCTTCCAAATGGGCCTCCACCACTTCAATCCTCCACCAAAGGCAAGCTCATATAAGGGAGACAAAGAGGTTCTCCATCAATAAGGGAAGATCATGGGGGTTGAACATTGTTTTCAGACAAAAATGACAAAGGGATGTAGACCCAATGTGAAGTAATAATTTCTCCAGAGTAACTTTGCTCTCAAAGTTGAATTCTCTCTTCTTTTCCATAGCTCGAAATTGGTTTTTTTATAGCCTTCAAAATGAAACTAAAGGGTCTAGTCAGAATGTTTCCAGTATATGGAAGGCCATGGATCATAGATCTCATGTCGTGACATGGAAACCCAAAATTTAACTTTGGTTTTCTGGCATAAATCCTGGTGTACACGGGTTCTAGTGGAGTAGCCTACGTATATGCTTGTTGTAAAGGGTGCAAGATGCATATAAGTGGAAAAAAATTATATTTTTATCTTTGGATTTATCAATGAGGGAAAGTGAGTCTGAATAGGGAAATGGAATAAGGTCCTCTTTTCAAGATTTCATAGGGTGAGGCAAATCTTTCTCTAACAGGTCCAGGGAAGAATTGATAGCGAACAAAGTAGTAGAAGCCCCCCAGGTAGCGGCCGAAACAACATAAATTCCTAGAAGTATCTCTTTTGACCCCTGTGCATATCAAAGAAGAAAAAGGATCAGATAAGACATCTTCCCCTGTTCCCGACACCCAAAATTGGGAGGTTCCACAGAGAGAACAAGAATCTGAGAGTGTCCTGGACACTCATCTCCCTGATGCACCGAAGACCCAAAGCGATAGTTCGAAGAACGATCCAGGGTTGGACAAGCCAAAGGAAGAATCCCCACGGAAGGAAATTGGGTTCACAATGGTCGATGAACAAGTAAGTACCGAGACTATCCCCGACACCTATATTTCAATCGATACGCAAAACCCCGATGAGAAATAGACAGAATCCGAGCCTTCAGAGCACAACGAGGAAGTTCAAGAACCCAATATTGAATAAGTATACACCATCAAGAGTCTAGGGAATACACTCACCTGGGGAGATCAACAAATCCCCAAACCTATGGATGAAGTAGCCGACATACATTCCATATATTATGATAAAAAAGGAAGGCTATCGTCCAAAGGACCACCAAGAAGAGGAGGATCACTTTATATCGCTCCATCCTCATCAATATAGAGGAAAATCTAATAAAAAAAAAGCATTCTAATATGTCCAAACTCATCGGCAAAGGGATGGAAATCATAGATGCCACCCTAGACAGGGCTAAAAGAGATGAAGAGGAATAGCCGCTGCCCTAAAGGAACTAAAAAATTTGCACCACTTGGCGAAATACTATCAAGACACCACACAGGCTGCGGTGTATCTAAGGAGAAAATTCAAGGGGCCCTACAACAGGTTCATAGATGAATGAAATCTATTCACTACAAAGATAGCCTAGCTTTGGGAAGACACCCTCATGGAACTTGCGAAGTGCAAAGATATGGAGAGGTGGTACGAGAAAGTGTAATAGGTTGTGGAAAGAATCGAGTATATCAGTGTGGTGAAAAAGGGATGAGACACCAAAGAGCACAAAATTTGGGTTCTAAGAGAAAGAATCATCGAACGCATCAATAAATCGACCAAGTATTGGGCAAAAATGGCATGGGAGCCTCACTGGGAGATTCAATAAAAATGGGCCAAGTGCGAGAAGATCTGGGTCAAAATCTACAAGGAAATGAAGGATATCGAACTCCCCAATTTTGGAAATCCCAATGAATTTGTCGACTTGCGTGACATAGTCAAATCGTACGATGAGAAATATTCATCATGGGCCAAAGAAATAGAAAAGGTGATAGACATAGTGCCAGATCAGGTGCAACAGTTTATGGAACACCTAATCAAAGTTTGGGCTATGTTGCAATAGTTAAGTGTTGTTCTAGTCAAGTATAGGGCACATGCGGTAGAGATAATAGAGATTTACGTGGCCCTAATGGAACAACATAGATTTCCATACGTGAACACCTGTGAGGAGTTATTCATCAAGTGGTCAGAGTACGAGAAGAGTCACCCTCTTAAGTGATATCTTTATATGACTCTTAGACAAACTGATAGGAGAGAACGTCATGTGGCGAATTGTTTTTTACTTATATACACTTTAGTCACTATTTTTAGTTACATTTTATGCTATAAATATGGGCATCGACCTATTAGTTAAGGGTCGATGGTTGTTGCAAGAAACTCTCATTTTTTTTTTGTTAAGAACTGTTTCGGAGCTGCCTTTAATTGGGAAGTACTTCTATACCAGAGACAAGTTGATGTTTTCATCAAACACGTGTATGATTGGATGTTGAGAAGAACTATTTCTTGTTTCGTCTCATGGATGGATGCAGTAAAAAGTAATAGCTATTAAATCTATTGATGAGTTATCTGATGCAATGTTTTATGGTTCTTTCTTTAAGGATGAAAATAAATCTTTGTGTTGTTATGTGATTGGTGATTATATTTGAGTGAATTATTTTACTTGCCATCATTTATCACATGTATTTTTTATTTCTGATAATTTGTATCTCAGTCAATAATTGGAATACTCACATGGTTAATGTATTAATACTAGGCATGTGGTAGACGATCACCGCTTGCATGCTAGAGTAAAGGGTTATCCCAAGCTCAACTTCTTCTCCAGTAGTTAAAATTGTTCTTATTTTGTTACCTAGTTGGTTTATACCAGCTTCCATCTTATATCAGTCCCACCTAAGAGAAAATACAAAAAGAGAAAGTACAAACTGAAGGAGACGCCTTCACAAGAAAATGTAAATCCCATCAATTAATTGGCCAGATTGAAAGATCTGGAGAACCATTCCAGTATTAAATGTTGTAGAGTCTAATTGGGCCTAGGTGGTAGGCTTGGTTCCTACTGTTGAGTTGAATGGATCTAGGACCCATCAGCAAGATGTTGGGTTATGGCTTTGAAATCATGTACAAAAAAGGGAAGAAAAATGTTATGGCATATGCACTATCAAGAAAGGATGAAGATGTTGAGCCATTTCTCTCTGTTATCTCTATCATCCAACCTGATTGGATAACATAATCATGGGATGAATGGAAGAATGACGAAGAAGTGTGGAATCTCATTCAAAGGTTGCAGTAGGATTTGAATGCATCCTATACATTTACATGGAAACATGATTCACTATGGTACAAAGGTCGCTTATATTTATCTAAGAATTCCCAACTCAAAAAAAGGTACTTTTGGAATTGCACACCTTTCCAGTAGGACGGCACTCGAGACTTTTGAAAACCTATCATAGGGTCAAGAGGGATTTTTTTTGGAACGGCCTTAAAACTAATGTTCAAAGGTTTGTGGCGGAATATTTGGTTTTCCAACAAAACAATATGGAAATAATTAAGACCCCAAGTATTTTACAACCATTAGTTGTTCCAATTCAACACTAGGAGGATGTTTCCATGGATTTCATCAAAGGGTTACCAAAGTTTGAAGGAAAGAGTGTCATCATGGTGATTGTTGATAGACTTACAAAGTATTAACAATTTTCTTCACTCTCTCATCCTTTCAAATCCAATACATTTTCCATTGCATTCATGGAGATAGTTCAAAAAATACATGTTGTAAGTGACAGAGATCCCATGTTCACTAGAAATTTTTGGACATAATTATTTTATTATTTAGGTACTCAATTGGATCATAGCTCATTATTGAGGAAAATATATGAATTATCTTACTCAATCATTTTCGAATATTTCCTGGCTAGGACAATATAGTCGATAATTTCACCCTATGATTTATAGCCTCAAAAATATTTTCCCAATTCACAAGTATTAATTACAAGCGTTTAGGATGATTTATTAATGAAAATAATGTTGCAAAATAACATAATTTTTTTATATTGGTTTCTGAAAAATATATAGATTACAGAAAGTAAATATGGAGATCAAAAGTAAAAGTAACCAAGTCACAATACAGACAAATGAGACAAAATAACAATCTTCTTTATTTCATTCCGAGATATCAAAAGTGTTTTTCCCTTTACAAAACCCATGTGAGGGCATGGACAAAAGTCTAATTTAGATATCTTCGATGAGCACCATACAAAAGGACTATGACAAGAAGTAAAAACTAAAATTTATAATTTGGATCATCTTTCCACAGACCGCTGCCAATTTGACTCTACAAAGTATCCTTTATCAATTATAAAACTCAATCCATAAATAGACAAGTATACACATACTATCAAGGATGGATCAACACCTCTAAAAAATGCATCTAAATGATTTGGTTCAATTTTGACCCTTGTTGTCTACAATAGGACCATGTTGTCAAAAAGAGAATTCGGCTTTGAATGAACTCAAGAATGAACGAAAACTGAAACTATCTCATGAAATCAAAAGAACAAACCTTAGTCTTCCTTTTTCCTTCTATTCTCCTCTCTTTTCTTCTTCTCATTTAGATTTTATGCCTTCCAAATAAGTTGAAGTAGTTCAAATACTTTTTTTAGTTAAGTTAGTTTGACTTAACTAATTTAGTTTAGAAGAAACAATAATAATAATAATAATTAAGGGTCTTTATTTAATAATAACTAGGTAGGTGGGACCCCCTGTGAATCCCTTCTTTTATTATTTTCAAAGTATAAAATAAAACAAAATGGATAATCATTCAACACATGACACCCTTGTATCTCCTTTAGATACCTTCAAAATTGAATCTTTAAATATCAAAAATAATTTAAATCATATCCAAAAATATATAAATATCCACATAATCCATATTATCCAAAAAAAGGTTATGCCTAAACCTTATGCAGACCACTGTCTTCATCAACTCAATCATAAAAACACATAATTAAAATCCATACTTTCGACTCTGAGAGGCAATCTTTGTTTTTACTCCATAATTAAAATCCATAATTTCACTAATTACATGAGAAAAATCATCCTTCAGATGCATGTAGGAGGACAAGGATTTTGAAGAGTCATTTTAAGGGGAGGAAGAGGAGGCAACATATTTTCCTTTATCTTGCACATGGGGAACATCAATTTTAAGACTTTTACTAGCATGTGAGGATTGAGTAGGTGATGGACATGGGAAATCTGAACATTAGGATTTACATGTGGTGGAGGAGGTAATGAAAAATTGGGCCAGCCACGATGGTGAGATACAAATGTATTAAAAATCTCTTGCCATCCATCATTTGTAGGGACTTCTGTTTGCATGGACACATGACGAGGCACATGAATACCAATGATGTTATGAGGATGGAAGGGACATCTCTGTGGTGGAGTTTGTACTATTCCTTTCCCAATTAAGTTAAAGAACCCAACTTGGAACAACTGGTTCAATTCTTGAGGATCAACATCAAAATGAATGGAGAATCTAGGCCTTCTTGTAATGACCCTCCGTTAGGAAAACCCTTTTTTTTTGCATTAGGAAATATACATTACAATTATTAATGACAACATTGGCACATCATCCGACATATTAATGAAAAATATTAACATATTAACAACCTGTAGGACATAAGGTGGAACAACTTTGCAGTGACTAATGACAAATATATCAATGCATTAACACAATAAACAACAACCCATAACCAATGCATTCTTTTAATAATGAGGCATCGCAACATAAACCATAAATCGCTCAATTCGTCTCATAAGGAAAATTATCAGTTAACATCAAGATAATTCATCATAATGCCGAGTCTAATCCAATCTACTCAATCCATCCTTCAGGTAATGATTAAGTGAAATTTGTATAAGGAAGGGCTATATAAAAATTAATAATCATAAGTATAATTACAATCAACGAATCTAAGCTAAACTCATGTCTAAGGGATCCATAAGAAGCTCAATCATCACCCGTCATGTAAGTACATCATGTTACCTTACATATCCAACTAAGCATTAAAAGGAGGTCAACCATGCTTAAACAATACCATAATTTAATGTGTTACCCTTCATCATGTACCCATTTTGTAAAACTAAGAAAATCAGCAAGGGAAATAAATAAAAAATTGACAACTTACATATCCATTAAAGAAATTTCAAGGAAGACCTTAAATTATTCTTCCATAAATAAGAGTGCATTTACTTTTCTCAAATTCGTTAAAGGAATTAAAAATGACCAATTTGTTATAACAATTAATAGATAATTAGAGGTTAAGCTACATTCTGGGTTAATAATCTGAAGGAAGAGTTATGGAATTTATTCCAACCCCTGAACCTGTGCCCAAAATGATTTAGTTTTCAAACCAAACCTTAATACGGTCCTCAATATGAACCTTCATCTAGTCCTCCATCTAGACCTTTATTTGGTCCTCCATCCGGACCCTATTACGAAGCAATTTCTGATAATGAAAAATTTCGAAATAAAAGAATACATGAAGCAAGAAATCATGTGGGTATGAGTTGCAGCCGAAAAGGTAGAGGTTAAAGGTAAAGGAAAATCAATCCAAGTGTTTGGGGATAGAAACAATAACTCAAGGAGTTCCAACGAAGTGGATCTTATGAACATACCCAAGATTCCTTTAGAAATTAAAATGGTTTTAAAACGTTCTGGCAAGCATAAAAGGGAAATCATGAGGTGGAGTACATACATAAATTTTCCCACAATTCCCCCAGTTGAACTGTTCTCGGCAACAAGAAAAAGGGATGATGCTTGAAATACAACGAAATACCCAAACAAGTATGGGATTCCAACACAGAGTTTTGACTGTCAACAGATAGAGATAAACCAAGGGAATAAAATGCCAGGGAGGCACGAATAGAGGGAGAAAATAAATCCACAAAAACCTGTGATTCAAGCTTGCACCATGAGTTGATTCCTGTTAAATAAATCAACACTACATATACCTAACAACATAATGAAATATAAAAAATCAAGTTCTCCGCAAAAGGGAGAAACTCTTCTAGATTTCCCTTAAGACATAAATTAAATTCAGATCGGTACAGGACATGGAAAACAAAAATGTAAACCAATTGAGAGCTCAAAACTCGCAAGTGTCAATAATCACTGGATTTTTTCCTAACCCAATTCTACGTAAGGTGATAAGGACATAGACATGAAACAAGGGTTGTACACCATGATTTTTCCATTTAATCGATGCATCTTCTGATCTGATACTCCATCCGGTCCCAGGTCTGACCCTTGATCTGACCCTCGATCCAAACCTAGAAATGAAAAATTATGAAAAATAAAATAAAATACAACCAACGAAATAACTTTTAAAAATGGTTAAGTGTGAAGGAAGGGATGGTACACAAAAGAAGAGGTAGACTGAGGTTGAGTGACCGAAACAAATCATAGGGAAGAAAAGGAGAGGGCGCAGAGAAGGACTCCCCTACAGTACATAGGAAATACATTTTTCTTAAAGGTTGGGGTGAACAAAATTAAAACAAAGACACCAACCTCTTCACAAACAGGAAAAACATGAATGGTTTTGGAGAGTATGGACAAACAAAATAACCCAACATAGGTCTCCCTCTGGCACACTATCACACGCAGGAAGGCACATTTTTTATGTATAACAATCAAAATGACAAGCCTCTAAGAGGATTTAAACATTAAGGCAAGGAGCTGAGACATTGGCCATAACAGTGAAGGCGCAGGGGAAGGTATTCGCAAGGAGACGCCTAGGTAAAAGAAGAAAAATGTAGCATGTTTTTAATGGCTGGAAAAAATGCAGAGAGAGGAAAATTCATGTGGGTTCTGCCTGTGTGTTTCCCAAACCACATAGATGAGAAGGGAAGGAAGGGAGTTACCCAACAAGACACGCATTGTAAAATTGAAAAATCTCCAAAAGGAAAAGGAAAATGTAGAGTAAAACCACGAATGATCAGATAAAACAAAAACAGATCCGAGTTGAAGGTTCTAGGCATAAACAAAACACATAGTCTAAGGTGGGAAAGGGAAACCATCTCAGATATTTTGAAAAACCCCAAAGGAAAATATTCGGCTATGAACACATTCTACAACCAGGAAAAAGTACATGTTGTAAAATAATGAGGGCAAGAAACCCAATAATTCACACACACATATCCAGAAAACCATTACCACCTTCCATCCAAGCATAAATCTAGATACAAAGTGAAACTACTTTAAAGTTGCAAAATTTAGATATGTTTATTGTAATCAAAGGTGATGAATTCGAAGTAGCTATCCTACGCTTATGCTATGTCCATCTCATGATTTCTAACTATTGAGACCTCACCGGTACCGCCCAACCAATGTTAGGGGTACTCTTCTTCCCCCTGAGCCACAAAGGGGCCAAGCACACAAACCAAAGAATAAGATAGTTCTCAACTAGCCTTGCAAGGTCGAGATACCACTATCTATTCGAGTTGGGTATCCCAACTCCCACAAGAAAAGCCAGTCAATAAAAATATGATATCATAACCTTACACTTGCCAATCAATGATCCATTCCTCTTCTTTGCCATTTCTTTTATAGATTTCATCTTAGTGACCTTTCCATTTTCACATTAAATTAGTTTAATTAAAAATTAATTAGGAAATATTATCCCCCATACACTTGTCACCCAATCCCTTAGTTGCACCAAAAATTCAATTAATTAACTAAATTAAATTTCCAATTTCCCTCACCCACCTAAAAGCATTCCTAAAAATGCTCCTTCCTGTCCTTTTTTTCCTTCCATTTCCTTTAATTACTGACACCCTTTTTAAAGCTCAGTTGAGTTCATTTTAGAAAAGTTCTCTAGACTAGATTCTTGTCTATGTTCCACATTCCTTTTGCATTTTAATTTCCTTTTTGTCTAAGTTCTAATTTAGCAAGTTTTGCACATAGATAAAAATTAAATTTTTAGATAATTTGATCCTCCTTTAAATTATAAATTTAATTTCCCCTGTTTTCTTTTCTTCATCCCCCCTTTATTAATTGTTTAACTAATTTTTAGTCCTCGTAACCTACTTAGACCAAATTCAACTTTAAATTCAACTAGGCTTAGCAATTTTTTTTTTCTGGGGGAAGGTTATAATTAATAAACTTTACTTATACATAATTAACTTACGGTTGACCATGTCAAGGTATGATATTTTTTTCTAGGCACTTAGGTTCATTGAATCACCTGTGTTTAAACATCGCTATGTACCCTTCAAGACGCACTACGTGCTCCAAGGGTGCCACTCGCCTTTATTCATGTTTCAATTATGCGGTGTTCCTTTCAAGATGCACTATGTTCTCCAAGGGTGCCACTCTCCTTGTGAATGATTTTGGTAGGCGTCTAACCCTTGAAGTCAAAACTCCATCAGGAGACCTTGTGGGAGACTAAGGGCCTATAAGGAATAAGGACTCTTATTTATTAGGTTTCCCCTTAGATTCTTCTTGAGAGACTGTCTCAGTCAGCCCTCAAGGCATTGTGGATCTCTCGAACTAGGTAATCGTTAACCTACAGTTAGAGCCATGAGGAGAGTGCTAGCAGGATGTGGCAGGCTTGCTGCCACACCTCTCCCTCAATACCTCTAGTTTTCGTGCATGACCCCTTTACTCCAAATGTGAGTTTGATTAGCAAGCTATTGTGAGCATGCATCCATCAACAAAACATGTCAACTATCCATAAACAACATCATAATATACCAGCCATATGTCACATATGCAATAACAGAAATAATCAAACCATATACATTCGACTCCCTGACTCGATCCAGAGTCCAAGGAGGTCCATCGATGCCATCGACATCCTCAATCAGTCAAGAGTCTTGCACACTCAGGAGAAACCAGTCAATAGCATCTATCTATACATAATCATAATATAAGATTGTAATCCATAGTATCATCATCAGAATCCATAAGAGAAGTAGTCAGTCATATAATGAACCAGATCATTTGCATGCAAGTGTCCTCAAGGATAAGTCACATCAGGTGTGTGCAAGAGTGGGATGTTACATACACCCCTCTTGTTTTAAACTTTGTCTCGAAGTTTCACAGTATACAAGTGCATAAATAAGGTATCTGACAATATCTAAATGTATAGCTATAAAACAAAAAGGAAACGGTTGATGCATATCATATGCGTCCTCCCAGATAGGCGAGTGTGGACTATAATTGTTCCACTGTACCTTGACATGATCGATTGTTTGACTTCATAGTTGTTGAATGGGATATTTTAGAATGAAAATGGCTCTAACGTGAGCGCACCCTCATCTGATACTTGCAAAAAAATCATGTCAATCACATGTGTAGGATCACTAACATAATGTCTCAAAACAGATACGTGAAAAACATCGTGCATATGCCTCAAAGAATTAGGCAAGGCTAGTCGATAGGCCACATATCCCTTCCTTTCCACAACCTATAAAGGTCCCATGAACCTAGGAGAGAGTTTAGTACCCTTTCCAAACTTAATCGAACTCTTGTGTAGTTTCACCCGCAAGAAGAATCGATCTCCAACTTCATAACTACGGTTAGTGCGATGTGCATCGACATAATTCTTATGTCGATCATGCGCTTCCTTGATCCTTTTTCCTTATTGTTTGCATTTTATCTTCCATTTCTTGGATCGCTTCTAGTCCAACCAGGACCCTATCCTCAATTCAATCCAAACTCAAAGGCGTCTGACATATTTTCCCATAAATAAGCTTGACTTACACCATCTTAATGGTGCTCGGATAAATTTTGTTGTTTGCAAACTTTACTAGTGGAAAGAACTCCTCCCAATGTTTATGTTGGTCCCAACACACACATACGAAACAAAACCTTCCAGTTTTGGTTCATTCCTTCAGTCATCCTATCTATCTCAGGGAAATTTTGAACTAAATTTTAGTGGTGTTCCCAAGGCCTCTTGGGAAACTCATCTAAATTTTTCTTGCAAACACTGATTACCTTATTGAATATGATTCTTTTGGTACATCTAGGAGTTTCAATATCTTGTTGATATAAAATCTAGGTATACCTGGTGCTTGATGCATCATACGCATAGGGAAAAAGGTGTGTACTCTTTGTTAGAGTGTCAACTATCACGAAAATACAGTCATACCTCCTTGCCATTAACAACAATCCAACAATGAAGTCCATCGAAATGACCTCCTATTTCAATTCCAGAATAGCATGTGGCTATAGTAATATTGTCAGATGTCTATGTTCAACCTTTACTTGTTGACATTCTAGACATCTTGCCACATAGTTGACTATGTCCACCTTCATTCCTTTTTAGAAGAATAAGGGTTTCAGGTCAACCCTCATCTTTGTGACTCCTGGATGAGACATGTACATTGCTCTATGAGCCTTTTTTAAGATCAAACTTCACAAATCGTCATTGGGCGGTATGTAAATATGGTTATTACGTCTCATTAATCCATTGTTTTCCACAGTAAATCCCTCAAATTTTGGTACCAACATGGTGTTTTGTTTGATAAATTCCTTAACCTCCTTATAGCAGTCATCATCGTGTTGTAAAGTTAAAATAGTTTCACGTAGATTCGTCTAAAGAGGTATCATCGGAAATATGCGTGGTCTCTAAATCAACACATCATCCACTTTGTTCACTGTGCCTTTTTATGTAGGTAATCTCAAAATCGTACTCGCTAAGCAGTTTCAACCAACGATTTTGTTATGCGTTCAAGTCTCTCTGCGTAAAAATGTGTTGTAAACCACAGTGGTCCATTTTTAGTTCAAAGTTTTGTCCAATCATGTAGTGTCTCCACACTCTCAGGGCATACACAATTTCTAACAACTCCAAATCATGCATCGCGTAGTTCTCCTCGTGCTTTCTTAACTTCCTCATGATGTAAGCGATCACTCGACCATCTTGAATCAAGACTCCGCCTAAGCCTCCTTGGATGCGTCAGTGCATACCAAGAAGTCCTTATCCATGTCAAGGAATTTTAGTGTTGGCACTGTCATCAACAGCTCCTTGAGCCTTCAAAATTCTCCAGTGCATTTCTCGGTCCACAAAAAATTATTGTTCTTCTTCTGCAATTTCGTAATCGGATTTTCTATCTTCGAAAAACCCTGAATGAACCATCAATAATATCCCACTAAACCCATGAAGCTATGCACTTCTAGGACATTTGTCAATTAAGGCCACTCCATAATAGCCTCTACCTTAAATTGGCTAAAGAAGGTATTGTTCCTTGTATCCTCATAGTGTGCTATCATTTCTTCTGTGAAAATTGTCCAAGTGACGAGTGATTTGTGAGAACAAAGCCATCGATACCATACAAATTGATTAGGTTCTAAATATAAAGAAGCAATTCGTACCTTTTGTGTATGTGGCACATTATAGAGATCAAAGAATTGCTCCATCTAAAGTATCCATGTGATTGAGTCCTTGCCATCAAACTTCCTCATATCAATCTTAGGAACATGGTTGGTCTTCAAACCAAGGTTGGAGTTTCTCCATTCTTGATTCACCTTCCTTGTGTCCTCATCATGAATTTCATGGGATGAATTTTCACTTTCAGGTGTCTTCTCTGTTACAAAATTTTTCAATACTTCCATGATCTCCCATTTTAAACCATCTATCTTAGTATCCAACTTAGCTTCCATTGAATCCATCTTAGTATCCAACTTAGCTTCCATTGAATCCATCT
>WSFP011481202.1:0-16148 GCA_009831015.1 Picea engelmannii | reverse complement strand
TTCAGTTAATGAAGTGACTACATGTTGTCGCTCCTTCATGCAAATCACTCCTTAGTATTGTGCCTCAGTGATTTCCTTCCATTTAGTAGCTTCAACATGAACAATGTGACGTTGTTTCATCAGCTCTTCGACCTCAGTGATTGATGTAGGCAGTGGAATGTTCCTCTTTAGTCTTTTAGAACTTGACCGTTGCATTCTAATAAGTGGTGTCCACTTCACATCATGAGTTTTTATATCCTCTACTTTAACAATTGGAACCCCAAACCTTTGAAATAACATATTCCTCACATTGAGGAGGCTCCTTAACATCAATAAATTCTGCAGCTTATGCTAAAGAACGATTTTCAACGATTTTATGAATTTTCGATTTTATTTCCCTAGCGCACTCGGTCTCCCTTCATCTACTCCTACGTGTGATTGCTGGGCTCTAAAATTGATCTAAATGCACAAACCAATTTAGAAAATTAATAAGGTAACACATCCCGATGCAAATACACATTGAAAACACACTAAGAAGACAACATGATATAATTTACAACGATTTGTTAGGACTGTTTTAAGGTTGTTTATGCTAAATTGAATGTTGTTTTGTGAGCTTTTTGTTTTTTCTTTATGTTATTATACTTTTGCAATGCGTGGAAATTGGAAAAAATACAAGGTTTCTCTCTATTTTTGTGTTAAGAACAAAATTACAAGAAGAAGTTAAGTTTGCTGTAATTTAATAGAAAATTGAATAAATATGACATAAAATGCTTAAGTTATATGTACAAAATGCCTAAGATGCACACATTTTTAGATAAAGAAGTGGTTTTTCTTTTATGTGATTAATTTAATGACTAAATCAAATAGACGAATGCCTTATGGATTCATAAAAAGAAAAGAAGAAAGTGAATATGGTGGAAGAAAGATACAATTCCTACTAGTTAAACTTTTATTGTAAACAAAATTAAAAAAAGTAATAGTATATGAAAATTATAGAAATTTTTACATACAAAGAGTAAGAGATAATCACCAAAGAATTGCTCAATTGTCTTCATTACCAAGAGTTGTAGGAATAACAAAGTCATTGAAGGGTCCAGACAAGAAAGAACTCTTGAAGTGCAATAATTCTCAATTAGATGGGATAGGTACAATTACAATCCAATAAATAAGTCTCCAACTATCATAGGTACTATATGATATCTCTCAATATCACTCTTTTAAGAAAATAATAAGCAAAACAAAGTGAAAGACAATATTCAAAAAACTTTGGTGATCAAATCACTTAGAAAAACTAGACCCCCTTTGCACCTTCAATGCTTGTACTATATATATATGAACGAGAGAATAAGAATATGTAAGATGGAAAATATAAGGGAAGTAAGAATTATAAGCTCCAAATATGATGTTCATTTTTTAGTGAAAATAACATGTGTATGAAAAAACTACTCCTTCAAAAGTTCACTTTCCTTCCATAGTAACCAACTACAAGAGAAAATACACATTTATATGGTTAACTTTTTCTTTTAATGCATTTTCTTTCATGTTTAAAACAGACCCTACAAATTCTCTAATGAGAGAATCCCCTAAAAGTAAGCTTTAAATTATGGAAATTTTATTTTAATGCATTTTCTTTCATGTTTAAAATAGACCGTACAAATTCTCTAATGAGATAATCCCCTAAAAATAAGCTTTAAATTATGGATTTAAATTATGGAATAAGTGAGGATAAAAAATAGTATGAAGAGTTAAGCTAATTTTAGGAAGGATAAACTTTAAAACTAGTGATGTAGGCTCCTCTTGGGAAAACGCTCCTTAGGTAAGGTCACATGAAAAGACCCTTTTGACCATCCCAAAATGAAAACGTGATCCAGG
The DNA here is from genome assembly GCA_009831015.1 of Picea engelmannii. NCBI lineage: Eukaryota > Viridiplantae > Streptophyta > Pinopsida > Pinales > Pinaceae > Picea > Picea engelmannii. The sequence continues at coordinate 14,294 of WSFP011481202.1, read as the reverse complement.
TGGATATTGGTGGCCACCCACCTATTCCAACTGGCTTCTATTGTCCATTTTTATTTCAACCCGTTCTTTTGTACTTCCTTGTAATTGTGGGTTCTACACTTCTGGGGCTGTCTAAATCCCTACACATGTTCGAGGTGGATATTGGTGGCCTCTCACCTAATCCAACTGGTTTATTTTGTATGTTTTCATGTCAACACATCTTTCTGTACTTCCAGGGCCGTTTTGGAGCCCTAAACAGTGTTTTTTTGGCTCGCCACAATCAAAATATAGATGGAGTTAGAGTTTGATGGTATATTGTGTAGCTCTCTAAAATACCTTTCCAACGGGCTATCACGTGCCTAAAACATAAGTCGTATGCAAAAGTTACGACCCTGGGAAGTTGAGGTACCAACTTACCCATAAAGGCCCACATGACCTTTGGCATTTCACCTCCCAGGGTTAGGTTTTTGGATGTCTAGGGTTTTGGCATTCATTAGTAATATCAAAAAGGCCTCTAGAGCCTCATTTGTAATCATTATGCTTAGACGGATGCGCGTAGCAACCACATCTCTTCTTAGAGATAACTTCCACCATTCGAGCAAGTGTTTCAGTTATGTTGTTTTACAGTTTCAACCTATTTCATTTATTCAATAAAAGATATTGTTCACTAGATATCTTTGTTGTTCTTCATATCTCTGTGTTTAATGTATTCAGTCTATTAATCATTTTGTTCCACTCCTAAATCCAGATTAGTGGTATCAGAGTGGTCTGCTCTTTATTTATTTTTCTTCATGCATGTCCCCGACAAGATCTGGGTACAAGAAGTTGGGATTCAAACCAATCAAGTCGTTGCAAGATCGACCACGCCGAGCTCGACAAAAACCCACGGGGGACGAAAATAAATATGATGGAGTAGGAGATCCTATTAAAATGTTGCTTGAGGAAGCCCCATGTGACAAAGGAACGAAATGATGGAAAAATTTGTGCAGATCCTTTGATGACTGCCCACAAGAGAAGCATCTTCATCAAGCGGCCATGCAAACCCCTTCAAGGTATAGGTAAATTTTGATATTCCATTATTTGAAGGACTGATAGATACAAATGTTGTAGATAAATGGTTGAATCTGCTATAAGGATATTTTTTGTTCCACAATTTTTCCAATAGAGAAAAGATTACTTTTGCACTCCTCAAGGCCATCCCCCATGTTAAGGACTGGTGGGATACTTACTCTGAGCAAAGGGCCGTAGAGGAATATGCAATATTTGTGGTTTCCCCTACATGGGATTCCTTTCAGGACGTCATTAAAGAACAATACTACTTTATTAGAAGCTACGAGGACCAGTACACTAGATGGACCACCCTGTGTCAAGAAAGGGACCAAACAGTACCAGATTTCACCAATATTTTCCATACCTTGCACGCCAAATTGGGTATCAACGAATCTGAGCGACATCTAGTGCTCAAATACCACGGTTGTTTTCATAGATACATTCAAACATAAATGGAGTTTCTGGACATCACCTCATTGGGTACGACTTATAGATACGATGTTAAGATCGAACATAAATTTAAGCAGAAGAGGCGAGAGTTTGGATATGCAAACTCCTCACAACCGAAGCAGGGAAAAGGTGGCCCCAACCCACACAAAAAGGGATAGATAAAACATGGCCTCTCTCAGGACAACCAGTCCAAGCCGCAACACGAGAAGGGAAATGAGAGGACGAAGAAGGACACGGAAAAATGGTGTGAGTACCATAAAATCCCCTAGCACAACAATGAATAATATCGCTCCAAGTAGTCACTCGTGGCCAAGTTGAAGGCTTCTGAGTCAGAGGTTGATTCTGATTCTAAATCAAATCTTGAAGGAGAGAAGTAGATTATCAATTCTGAACCCAGTTCCACTGTCGCTACCACCAAAGTATGACTAAGAGAACCATAAGAACCAGAGAAAGGGGGATTCCTCTTTCACTCACAAATGTGGGTAAAGGGAGCTCTGCTTCATTTCATTGTCGATAGCAGCAGTCGGAAGAAACCAATTTCAATATAGGTCATCAAGCGGCTGGACCATCCAACTACACTACACCCTCAACCCTAAACAATCGGTTGGCTTTGCCAAGGAAGAGATCTCCATGTTATCCAACAATTTCATCTGCCCTACAACATCAAGCCTTTCAAAGATGAGGTATTGTGTGATATTTCTCCCCTCGAAGTTTGTGATGTTCTTTTAGGACAACCATATTTGTGGAAGTGTCATGTTGTGTATGAGTCTAGACCTTGTAGTGTTATTATTACTTTGGTTATACAATTGTACATGATACCAAAGGTAGCACTGCCTACCTCTATTTCTTTAATCTCTGCTAAGCAATACAGTAAGCCCATTTCATAGTCTGGGAAGTTTGTCTTCTTTGTGATCCATGCTCATAGTAAGCAGAAGGTCATCGCCACATCTGTGGCCTCTACACAAAGCCTCTCTTTTCAACAGAATCAAGTGGATGGGATCGTGGATGAATATAAAGACATCTTCTCTTCACCTACCAGGGTACCAACGCATTTCCAAGTCAAGCATCCAATCGATCTGACCCCCGGTGCACCTCTACCTAATGGGCCAGTCTATCATCGTTCGTTGATGGAAAATGACGAAATCAGGTGTCAGATCGAAGAGATTATTCAAAAGGGGCACATAAGACCCAACTCCTCCCCTTGCGGAAGACCGATTGTACTAGTCCAGAAGAAGGACGAGACTTGGCGACTCTGCATCGACTACAAAGCCTTAAACAAAATCACAGTCAGGAACTGATACCCAATTCCTAGGATTGATGACCTTCTTGACCAACTCAAGGGGGAAATTTTCTTCAACAAGATTGACCTAAAGTCCAACTACCACCAGGTTCCCATCGAACCAACCAATGTATGGAAGACAACCTTCAAATCTAAAGAAGGTCTCTTCGAATGGCTTGTCATGCCCTTTGGCTTAACAAATGCACCAACCACTTTCATGAGGGTGATGAATGATGTGTTGATACCCTTCACCAACTCTTTTATGGTGCTATATTTGGATGACATCTTCATCTTTAGAAAAACTTGGGAGGAGAACATGTGACATATTCAACATGTTTTGAGCACTCTACGACAACACCAACTATATGCCAACTTGGAAAAATGTTATTTTGGCATGAACAAGGTCCAATACTTGGGCTACATTATTGATGAGCATGGGGTACATGTTGATCCAACTAAGATTTAATTCATCTGTGATTGGACCGCCCCGACCACACTAACCAAGCTTCAGAGCTTCTTAGGACTAGCCAACTTCTACCGACAGTTCGTGTTGGGATTCTCCCATATTGCATGGGCCCTCAACCAGATGACCAAGGGTAGTGGTAGGGAAAAGTTTGTGTGGGGGAAGGAACAACAACGAGCATTGATGATCTGAAGCATCACTTGTGCTTAGCTCTAGTACTCTCCTTTCCCGATCTGCAACAACCATTTGATATTGAGACTGATGCATCTGACTATGCTGTAGGTGTAGTTCTCACTCAACACGGTCATCCGGTGGCATACCACAGTGAGACACTCTCAGATACTGTCTGGAAATATCCCACCTATGACAAGGAAATGTATTCCATTGTACAAGATTGTTATCAATGGAAACATTACATTCTGGGAAAGGAGACAATCATCCACATTGATCACAAGCCTCTGTAGTACATACATACATAGGGGAAATTACAGAATGACCTCCATTAGAAGTGGTCCACCTACCTACAAAAATTCCATATCAACATCAAGTATAAGACATGGATCTCAAATCATGTCACTGACTGCCTCAATCAACCTCTCGTGGCTGCACTCACCACTATGATCCATTCCTGTGGACATGAGGCATATGAGTGGCCCCAACTTTATCAACAAGATCCAAACTTCGCCACCACCTATCAACTCTTGGGTTTAGGCACAAATGTCACCGATTTTCACATTCAGGACGAACTATTATGCCATCTGGACCATCTCTGTGTTCCTACAAGTGAGCGTGCAAAGCTTATTTGGGAAGCCCACTACAGTCAGATGGCAAGACATTTTGTTGTGGAGAAAATTGTGGTCGTTCTTCAGAAACATTTTTATTGGTCAAAACTTCGACAGAACGTCAACAAGTATATCTGATCTTGCACTGCCTATGCCATTTCCAAGCCAACCATCAAGAAGCAAGTCTTATACACCCTTCTTCCTAATCCCGAGAAGCCTTGGGAATCCATCTCAATGGATTACATGTCTGGATTTCCGTCCACCAAGCAAGGAAATGATTACGTATTTGTGGTCGTTGATCGGTTTTCAAAGATGGCCATCCTCACAGCTTGCAAGAAGAATATCACAGCGACAAATACTACCAAGCTCTTCTTCGAACGAGTGTGGGTCCATTTTGGGATACCACAGACCATCATATCCAACCAAAACAATGGGTTCCTCAACACATTTTGGTTGAGTCTCTGGTCATTGTTAGACACCAAGCTCACTAAATCCACTACTTTCCACCCCCAAATAGACGGACAAACATGGTTCGCCAATCAGATGATTATGCACATCCTTCTCATGTACAAATCTAAGCATCCACATACATGGGATGAGAGTCTCCCTTATGTTCAACATAGTTACAACAGGGCTCTCCATAGCTCTACCGACCATAGCCCATTTCGGGTGGGGTTGGGATTCCAACCCTTGGGTCCCATTGATGTTGCACTACCTCTTGCCACCACACATAAAAAATATTCCCATGTTCAGTCTGAGACCAACAAAGCCACCAGATTTATTGAGAGAATTCAACACATCCACCAACAAGTCCAGAAGATTTTGAAAAAATCCAATGCTAAGTACAAGCAACACCATGATCAACACAGGGTATTGCACCAGTTTAAGGTTGGAGACAAAGTCTGGTTACATTTGTAGAAGGAGCGTCTCACAGGGCCCCATCAGAAGCTCTGCCCACTCCACTATGGGCCTTACACTATCACCAAGGATATGGGTAGCAATGCTTTTGAGCTCAACACTCTACCCTTCCTTGGATTGCACCCAATGTTCAATGTGGACCTCCTTCAACCATATTTTCCACCATTATTAGACACCTCAGATATCACAAAACAAATGAAACCAAAAGATCTCAACCCTGACTGCATGGAACAAGCATCCACTGATCAAATAGTGGACACACAGGTCAAGGGCACTCGCTAGTAGAGGATCCAACTTTATCAGGTTATCAATGCAGGGAAACTCCTACACTAAGGAAAGTGGATCACCAGTGGCCAAATTCAGTAGAAGTTTCCTCACCTGATGGGGGAACTAAACGCAATGGATACCATTGCTTCCTAAGGGGGGAGGATTGATCCAGGTGGATATTGGTGGCCACCCACCTATTCCAACTGGCTCCTCTTATATGTTTTTAGTTCAACACGTTCTTCTGTACTTCCTTGTAATTGTGGGTTATACACTTATGGGGCTATCTGAAGCCCTACACATCTTCTAGGTGGATAATGGTAGCCTCTCACCTAATCCAACTGGCTTATTTTGTATGTTTTCATGTCAGCACATCTTTTTGTACTTCCAGGGTCGTTTTGGAGCCCTAAACAGTGTTTTTTTGGCTTGCCAGAGTCAAATTATAGAAAAAGTTAGAGTTTGATGGTATAATGTGTATTTCTCTGAAAGACCTTTCCAACGGGCTATCACACACCTAAAACGGAGGTCGTATGCAAAAGTTACGACCCCAATAAGTTGAGGTACCAACTTACCCATAAGGGCCCACATGACTTTTGGTGTTTCACCTCTTAGGGTTAGGTTTTTGGATGTCTAGGGCTTTGGAATTCATGTGTAATATCAAAAAGGCCTCTGGAGATTCATTTGTAATCATTTTTCTTAGACGGATGCACGTAACAGCCACACCTCTGCTAAGAGCTAGCTTCCACCATTCGAGCAAGTGTTTTAGTTATGCAGTTTTACAATTTTAGCCTATTTCATTTATTCAATAGAAGATATTGTTCATTGGATATCTATGTTGTTCTTCATATCTTTGTGTTTATTGTATTCAATCTATTAATCAGTTCGTTCCACTCCTAAATCTAGATCAAAACGGTCCAAAGAATTTCAAAGTGCTCAGAATGTCTTGAAATATGATGATGGCAATGTATGTCATATTATGTATCCAAAAGTGTAGTCACCAATGTTGAAAATAACACCACTTCAAAATCAATTGAAAGTCGAATCATAGACAAATATCCATGCTAGGTCTTCAAATATGTAATCATCTTATCAATTGGACCACTCTCAAAAGTTACTAAAAATAATAGTTGTTAAAAACAAAAATTGCTAAAAATAATGACTTCTTAGATTTTCTTGGAATTTGAACTCTATGCACATCTCCCCAAAGGGTATCGAAATCTATAATCAAATATTGAAAAATATAAGTCTGCAAAAGAAACTTGAATATACCCTTTGGGGGTTTTCGACCTCCCATACATTGCTTTGAGTACTACAATGAACCTACAAGTATGGGGTACTTGCTCCATTAAAGTTTTTTCCATCAAAGACACCTATATATATGTATGACATGCTCAAGAATTTTTCCTACCAACAACCCTTGAATAACAAAAAGTGTGACAATGTACCAAGTCTAAAAAGGCCCTCATGAACTGTCAATGTTGCATCAATGGATTGACCAACCAATCCATCTTGTAATGTACCCACAAAAAAATAAGATGGCACTCAAGTTGGGTTTTGAAGAAATACAATCTGGGTGCTAGAAAAATATTTGATCCCATAATTCTCAAGCAACGTGAAGTGGCAGTCAAGCATACAGTTATGTCTTCCTTCACATGCAATGTAGTGTATAATGTGCAATGTGACTTCATCCCATGGTGCATGAAACATTTCTATTGTAACTTCTTTGCTTATTTTCTACGGTCTCTCTAGCATGTAGGAATCTTTTCTTGGTTTCATGAACCTCAATCTTACTCTTAAACTAGTACTCCTCCAAGGGTTATAGGGAAATCACCTATGAGATGGATTCCTAAGTGGCTTCAACTATTAGTTTGTGCACTATAACAATAGTTCCTCGGTGTCGCCGAGCAAATTCTACGGTAATGGAATCATTGTACCCATGAAGTTTGGTGAAAGATATCATCCAACCAACTTTCTCTAAAATCCATAGCATTGTGGAGTTTCTCTTTGCAAGCTCGCATTCTTTCATCACCCTCCATGTTGTTGGTGAATTCTGTGTCTCTTGCTAAAATAGTTGGTGACTAAAGATTTAGCAGTCAACAAAGAATGACATCAATTACTTATTGGTCATTCAATGGATTTAGAAATCAACAAACAATGGCATCAATTACTTAGTGGTCATTCAATGGATTTAGCAGTCAACAAAGAATGTCATAGTTGATGACTAAAATAGAATTGGAGGTGGCAAAATAACTCATTAGCTTTTCATAGTACATGTTGACAACCCCTCCCGCCCCCCAAGGGTTGGCCATCCTTGAGAAACATAATAGGAAACATAAAGTGTTAAACACTAAACATGCAAATATCACTAGGAAACATCACATAGAAAATGTAAGGAAGTATATTAGAGTTACTTGTCATTGATGAGAGCAATGGAAGCAACATGCACAACTTCATAGCAATCAAATTGAATTGCTAGCAAAGATGAAATTGAGTGGTAGGAACAATAGGTACATGAAACAATTTGTAGTAGAAGATATATCAATGTTGATAGGCATGCACAATCAAAGTGGCAAGATAGATATATTACTAGAAATCAATGAATTCCAGAACAATGGAGTGGTGTGATAGAGTGTCACTGAATGGTGAGCAACAAACTAGAACAAAAGAATTGTTGTTCTATGCTATACTTGTTCTTCTTCTCTTTTTGCAGTTTTATTTATTTATTTTTATTTTCATATAGTGGAGAACTCATCAATAGCCTAGTTTTCAAGTTGTCCATGATCATGTGGTTCCCCCATGGCGATTTTCACCACATGAGTTTATTTTCTTCAAAGGAGGACTCACAACAACCTAGTTTTCAAGAATTCATTTCTCTTATGACGCTTAAGAGGGTTTTCATCATAATACTTATTTTATTATTATTATTATTATTATTATTTAAATTGGCAAGATGAAGACAAAGGAAATGCCACTTTTCATTAAGGGTAGTGATGCCCTCAATCATACTTAATTTTTGTGGTTGTCCTTGTAATGAAAACACAAACTTCTCCTTAGTCAAAGGATTGTTGTAAAGCCTACGTTTATGGCCATTGAATATGAGTGGAATCATTTCTTCATCAGTGCTATGTGTTTGAACAAAACCATTGCTGAAGTGTGTGTTAACCTCACAAGGATCAATCCATCTAGTATGAAGTTTACCTTTGAAATATTTAAATTTGGAATCATAATGCAACTCCCAATCACAAACTTGGCATTGTTTAATCTGAGTGAAGCGGTCATGCCAACGATTTGGTTCATGTTCAAACACTTATATATGAAAGATTTCTTGCTCTTGAATCTCATCCAAGGCATTGAGCTGGTCAACCTATTCTTATGTGTTGTAGAAATCTTAAGTCCTAGTTCCAGTGTTGTTTGGAGAGTTTTAATCTCAAATTATATAGGCACCATTACAATGTTTCTATACACTAGCTCATAAGGAGTGAAACTAGTGGTGGTATACCAGGTTGTGTTATAGGTGATACTACTTCAACAAGTCTATTGGTCCAATCCTTTCGATGGAATTGAACCGTCCTGGTTAATATGTTCTCAAGCTCTTTGTTAATAATTTCAACTTATCCATTTTCTCATGGATGGTAGAGAGTATAATTCCTATGATAGATTCTATATTGATCAACCAAACTTTTAATCAAGTTTCAAGAAAATTAGGGCCCTCGATTTGTCACTATCTCCCGTGGAACACCGAATCTAGTGAAAATATTCCCATACAAAAACTCAACTACCTGTTCTTCCTTAGCTTTCAACAACGTCTTGACCTCCACTCACTTTGTAAGATAATCAGTGCAACCCAAGATATAATGTTGCTACTTGGAAGGAGGACCAATTGATCCAACAAATTCCAATCCCCATTTTTCAAATGGTTGAAAGGGAACTTGTCAATGTAGAGGTATTTCATCAAATAAAGTAGGATTTCCCATTTGTTGGCATTTGTTACATCCACTGACATTTTTGTAAAGGGTTGGCCAATAACACATAACATAAAAAATTTAAGAATTGTTCTTTTGGTAGAAAAATGACCCCCATTTGGTTCATCATGACAGGAACGAAGCATATCGTAAAATTTATCCTCACATAGGTAATGATGTAACACATGATTTAGTCCCATATTGGATAGTCACCCCTAAATCCAACTACATGGAGCACTTTTTTTGATGATTTCACAACATTCTTTATGAGAGAAATTCTTAGGAAAAATTCTGGAAACAAGATAGTTTGCAACGTTAGCAAACCAAGGGGTTTGCAAGGACACAATAAACAAATGTTCATCTAGAAAAGTGTCATCCAAAATTTATCACTCCGAGCTATTATCTAATCGAGATGAGAAATTTGCAACAACATTTTCTTAATGAGGCTTGTCAAATATGGTCTGATGAAATTATTGTAGCAAAAGAAACCATCTAACAATGAAACCATCGATAACAAGCTTATTCATGAGATATCAAATAACATAATGATTCACATGTAAAAAAATAAGGTATCCAATAATGTAGTGTTTGAATTTATTGATGGCATATATCATCGCAAGGAACTTCTCAGTTACAATGTAGTTTAATTCAACTCTAGAGAGTTTTTGTTGATGTCATAAATTGTATACTTTTCAACAACATCTTGTTTTCCTCGAATATCACTTAAGGATATTTTTGAAGCATTGGTATGCATGTGAAAGGGAAGATCCTATTTAGGATCTCTAAGCACAAGAGTTGATATCGATTTTTCTTTTAAAGTTTCAAAGATTTTTTGGCATTTTGTTGTCCAAAGGAATTCAACATCCTTTGTTAGAAGTACAAATAAGCGCACTACAACGTTTCTAAAATTAGGTATGAATATTTAGTAGTAGCCAATATGCCCAAGAAAGCTATGCACACCACACTACTTTTGATGTATAGGCAAGTTTTGGATAACGTAAATTTTGGTAGGGTCAACTTCAATCACTGAAGATGAGATATGATGTCCTAACACTATTACCACATTCATCAACATAAAACATTTTTTCATTGTCGAGGGATAAGTTTGTATCTTGACAATGTTGTAGCACACTTTTTAGACTAATTAAGGCTTCTTTATAAGAGTTTCCATAGAATATGAAGTCTTCTTGTTGGTACGTTTTTGGCACAAGTGTGTGCTAAAAACCTTGATTTAGTAGATTGTGTAACTAGACGTAGACAAAATGGAAGTAGAGGACTCACTTGAAACCATTCTACTTAAACACAACTCATGAATGAAAATCAACAAAGCTATGCATTAATGAAATTGAAATCCAAATAAGATCATATGAATAAAAGAATATTTTTTATTAATACCAAGGAAACAACTTACAATGATATAGTATGGGAGGAGGCTTGATGTAACTAGGTGTTGGAAAATTGGTTGTCATTGATGTAAACCCTAAAAGAAGTCTCGAAGCAAGTCCAGAAGCCCCTAGAAGTGATGGGTTTATTTGAAGGAGTCTCCAAAGTGGTCCCTTTATGGCGTAGCTCTAAGAATGGCCCTCATAGGAAGATTTTTTGAAGAAGCCTACAAGAAGCCTTTGTCATGAAGAAAACAAGTTCCAATGAATGGTCAAGAAGTCCTTAAAATATGGTTAAAAGGCCCTAGAGGTGTGGTCAACAAGCCTTGCAGTGGATTGAAGAAACATAGTATGAATGACATTTCAAATGCATGAAAAAACTCCATGGATTGGTAGTCCTCATCAATCTGTTTGCTACAGTAAGTGGAATACCACGTGGTTCCTAACGATTGAGGAGATATTCCCTCTTAAACATGATCATGTGAATTTGTCCCATTGCCTAAAGTCGACCCCATTTGGAATAATCATTAAAAAAAAATCAAATTGAATTTTATTTAGGGCAAGTCAGCCCTAAAAGAAGGGTACTAGATCTAGTATAAATAAGGTGCCTAGGAGCTCATTTGATACATCAACTTAAGTGACTTCTATATGAGGTAAACAGGGAGATCCAAGGAAAATATCTGAGTCATCAAGGTCGATTTTGAAGCCTGTTCTGAGGCACAAATATGAGGTTGTTCTGAGGCAACGAATATCTGAGGTAGTGGAGACATAAGGTAACAAAAATACGAGGAGGTGAAAACCTATTTTGAGGCGAGTTTAGGCCTTTTCTAAAGGAAAATTGAAGGGCGTATCTATGGTGAGTATAAGGATTGTTCTGATGCAAGTCTGAGGTATTTATTTTGATGTGAATTGCAGGAATAACTTGGTCGAGTTTCAGACCTTACCTGGGTGAGTTTGATATCCATATTTAGTGCAAATTTTAAGAAGAACATGATCGAGGTTAAAAAATGTTTTGGACCGAACTTGTTCTAAGTTTAAAGCATGTTTCAAGTGTGAGTTAAATGAGTCTTTTTGGCTGAGTTTCAGGTCTTCTACAAGAGTAACTTTTGGCGAGTTCTAGATCTAATACCGAGGACTGTATTGAGGATAATCTCGAAAGAATTGAGATCTGTTTTGTTGTGAGTTTTTAGAGAATCCTAAGTAGGCTTCATGACTATCTTTGAATCAATTATTTGAGGTTTCTAAGCAAGAGTTTTGACCCGATTTAACACAAGTTTCAGAGCGAAAGTTTAAGATTGGTTAGAGCAGTTCAAGTGAAGATTTCAAATCTATCTTGGTAGAAGATTTAACTCAGCAAAGAATCATAGTACAATGTTTGTGTTTTGATTATGTCAAGGACACGTTTTCGCATAAGAAGGAAGCATATGAAGGCTACAAATCAAGGGTGATACAGTCTATCTTTTGCAGTTGACAAGGCAAGGGATTCACCTTGCAAAGTGTGATTAAGGGTGTACTTTGGTAATTATTTTGTGAATCTTGTAAAGAACATTTTTTAGAATAATTTTTGAAACAAGGGTGGTTGGGTGGTGCACGGGAAGATTGGTGTCTTTAGTTTGCAAGTTGGTGCCTGAGAAGTGTGAGTTGGTGTTCACAAAGGGGGTTGGTGCCTCCTTCGAGTTGGCGCTAGAAAATTCAAGGGGTTGGTGCCTCCTTCTAGTTGGGGCTAGAAAATTCAGGGGGTTGGTGGCTCCTTCCAGTTGGTGATGGAGAATGTTGGAATTTAGTGCTTGCGGTGGATGTAATATTCTGATATATTAAAAAACGTTCCGTGGTTTTATCCCATTTGGGTTTCCATGTAAAATTCTTGTGCACTGTGTATATGTGGTTTTTTTTTCAATATATGATATCTTGAATGCAATCATAAGTAAAAAAAAAATGCTAAATTGTTTATATTGATCCACCCCCCCTCCCCCCGCCTTTCTCAGTATCCCTTAATATACCATCACTAGGTGGGATTTGAAGCCCCTCTTTGGGATGGATCCTTTACCTTGTGTACTCCAATTCCAACCTTGGTAGAAATATGATGGCACTCTCAATGACACGAGGGCAAGAAATACGACTTCATGTCTCTTTGAAAGAGTTCCAGTAGAGATTATGGATGATTGGTGTGACCTCAAGAACTTTATTTATAGGTAAGTGGAGGTATTAAAGGCACATTCAAGGGGTGGAAAATAAAACAAATGCAACATAAACAAAGGGGATATGTTATGTATATGCTAGTGCAAAGTAGTATACTTGAAGGTATGGTAATGGGCTAAGTTAAAAATGATGAGATCATTTGGCTCATGAAGAAAATACTTGCACACAACATTGATATGACAACGCAAACGTGTGTGAGAAAACAAAATCAACAATCAAGACAATATAAAATTTTCAGCTAATGGGATCTACATGCATGTAAAAACAAATGAAGTAAAAGAAACAATATATACAAGGGAAAATGATTGATGTTTACAATCCTAAGGATATAATTTCTTCAAGCATAACCCATTGTGGGGATTCTTGAGGAGTTCACCAATAAGACCCACAAGAAAAAATTCCTCATTGCCCAAATAAAGTTTGTTGACGTAAGGACCATGCCATAAGGATTCAAACTTTCCGTGATCTAGCTTGGTCATAGACAAGAACTAGATCACCTTTGTGAAATGAGAGAGAGTGGACATGATGGTCATATTGGGCTTTAGAGCATCTTTTTGCAGCCTTCGAACCTGGATTTGATTGTATCTAGAGAATCCATCCATGAAGGACATGACCTCATGACTAGCCCAAACATCAATAATATGACTGATGAAAGACATAGGGTAATCGTATTTGGGACATTCCCTATTGAAATTTGAGATCACAAAGTTTAGTGAAAACATGAATGATGCCTTGCTTCTTGTTGACAAGGACCAGATTAGACACCAAGGATGTGTAGGTAATCAAATAAATGAACCCATCTTTGTAGAGTTTATCAATTTAGGATTTAATGGTCAAAGCCTTTGAAGGATGCATAGGCCTTTATTTTTGCGGAACTAGAGACACATTTGGTCTTGTGTCAATATGGTGTTCAACAATGGTTGGGTCAAGTCTCAACATTTCTAAATAAGACTAGGTGAAAATTTCATGATTTTTTGTGAATAGAGAGTTGTAGGAAACAACCTCTTTAGGGAAACCTATTTGATACAATGTAAGGTCTTTTAGTAGGTCCTTAAGCATGGCGAAGGTAAGATCCCCTATATTTCTTCCCCTCAAAGAACTATCTTAGGTAAGGTGCTCCTGAAAGGTCAACTCAGGTAAAAATGAGAGGGTTATACCTTAATAGCCTATTTGTAATGAGTTACCCCTTGAGGGATTGAGGCTCTAAGAAGATTTTGTTTAGTGACACTGTGCTTAATAAAAATTTCCACCTTGATGGTGGGGGGAAGAATAACCATATTACCTTCCTAAAAGAAATCAAGAGAAATAATTTAATTTTTAAATCAATCGACATGTCACAAAGATCCTAAGTGCCCTCGTAGCTAAAGTACTTATAACTCTTAACTTTTGAGTTGGGTGATGATGAGAATCCACATGAAAATATTGCTAAGAATGGGTTGCTTTATGGAAAAGTTGGTGGTCTAAAGTGCCAACTTGCCTTTTGGTTTCCCTAACATCTAGAAATGGGATGCTTCCATTTTCCTCTATTTCCATAGTGAATTGGATATGCTTAGACTAGTTGTTTAA